>JANHGN010011674.1:8161-53239 GCA_024605025.1 Megaceryle maxima | reverse complement strand
ACTTTCCAGACCTGTCTGGCTGCATTTCTGAGTGATCTGCTCTAGTTCTGTCCTGCTCTGGCAGGGGGGTTGGGCTCAATGATCTTCAGAGGTCTCTTCCATCCCCTACCATGCTGGGATTCTGTGATACATCTGAGAAAAGTATCTCTGCAGATACTTCAAATACTTGATTGCAGTGGAGTTGAAATGGTGTAGTAGAAAAGGCTGTAAAGTAGTGTAATGTCATGTTACATTCACATACCTTTAATGTAGCAGAAATCAATACCAATCAAACACAATGGAAAATGGAACATTTCATCTTCATTAAACTGAGAACACGGGTATTATTAATACCATATTAGAAAATCAAACTGTAATTTGCCTTTTTTTCATGGAAAATTGCCACATTCTCATTCTGTAGTTCAGTGTGACTGTAACTAGCTCCGTAATGCAACAGCTTTATTGATAAAAACACTTAACACAAGCTCTGCTCTTGAAGTTGGAAAGGTGGCTTAGTACATGTGGCAAAGGATAAAAAAAAAAGAAATTAATAACTAAAAAGAATCAATATCTATCATATTTAATTATTTGACTATATGTAATTTTACTACTGTTATCCTGTACTGGTTCTGACTGTGCACCTCAGGTGTAGGACTAGTCCAAAGAAGGGGCACAGTTGAGGGTTGAGTTCAAATCTGTAATCCTTTAAATCCCTGTGGCTTCCTTTTATGAAAAAAAAAAAAAAACCACCCTTTGGTAATCCTAAAGTAATTTCGATCAGAAGGGACCTTTGAAGATCATCTTTTCTAAGCTCCTGCTCAAAGTGGTTTACACTAAACTGAGTTGCTCAAGGAAGTTGTCCGGCAGGGCTTTGAATACCTCCAAAGATGAAGATCCCACCTCTCTGACCACCTGCTCCACTGTTTGATTAGCCCGATGGTGAAAAAAAAAATCAGTATTTAAAATATTTAAAAGAGTTTTTAAAAGCCTATTTCCTTGCCTATCAGAGGGTCCCAATCAACTGGTTGCTTATATGAGGTTTTTAATCAGAAGAATTCTCCAAACACTGCTTTCAAGAGAGGGCAGTTCAAGACTGGATCAGAGAGTATGACTTAACTGGTCTGGGGAGGAGGACAGTCAGCTGAAAGAGAGCCCTGGGAGCTGGTCAGCACCTGTATCAAAGACCACAGTGGTATTTTTTGGTATGGTGCAGTCATAGAATCATAGAATGTTAGAGGTTGGAAGTGACCTCTTGGACATCATCGAGTCCAACCCCCCTGCCAGAGCAGGGTCACCCAGGGCATGTTGAACAGGAATGCAACCAGGTGGATCTTTAAAGTCTCCAGAGCAGGAGACTCCACAACCTCTCTGGGCAGCCTGTTCCAGGCTCTGTCACCCTCACAGTAAAGAAATCCCTCCTCATGTTGAGGAGGAACCTTCTCTGCTCAAGTTTATACCCACTGATCCTTGTCCTGTTGCTGGGCTCTACAGAAAAGAGACTGGCCCCTTCCATTTGACACCCACCCCTCAGATATTGATAGACATTAATCAGGTCCCCTCTCAGTCTTCTCCTCTCAAGATTTTCACACCTTATTTCCATACCCTGTTGTAGCTGCTCCCAGCTGCTCCAGGTCCCTGCATTCCTCACCACAAGACCTCACAGGTGCCTGGTTGCCCTCTTTTCTTCTAGGGAAGAGAGGACAAGACAAAGCAGTTTGTTGCCACTCAGTGGTTTTTGGCCTTCAAGTGTTCCATCTGGGCTAGTGGTCTCCTCCCTGTACTCATCGAGTGACCTCTCCCATATTCTAGGTGGCATCTTGGTCCTCATCCTCCAAGTAGTTCCACATGGCTGCATTCATCCCAAACACAAATCAATCGGCTAAATCTTTAGTGGACAGAACAGATTCATTAGCATTTGTCTCTTAATCCATTTGTGGGAGAAAAACAAGGTGCTAATCTGCTATTTTTCTTTTACACCCTTAGAATTCAGGGGGACCCATAGGTGTTGTACTCACTATTTCCTTGATTAATTAGGGGACCAAATCACACCACAAATTTTAATGCATATTGCAAAATCACTCGATATTGAAACGCATTTTGGGAATTTGTGGCTGTCCTTTTTTCCTTCCTCAGTTCAGTTGAGTAGAACAGGACATTTTATTGCCAGATTCATTCATTATAATACTCAAGGTCACAGTCAACATTAGATTATGGTAGGTTTTGAATTAAGTTGCTGCTCACCTCTCATTCCTCCTTTATTCTCCTGTTGCGGGGCGGGGGAGCGTGGTGTTTTATTTCCTTTAAAGAAGGTGGGTGCATTTTTTCTGAAGACCAAGACCAGTGACTAACTTGAGCCAGAAATAGTGCAGCCAGGAGCTTTGCAGCCGTGTCGTTCTGCCAAAGCTTCTCAAATCCAGAGCTCAGAGTCTTCCCTGGAGAGCCTGTCAATCATACCAGAGGTGGACAAACAAGAACTGAACTGTAACCACAAAATTAACTTTCTCTGTGAGCTAAGACAAGAATCAGCCCATTTCAGATAAATGTTGTTACATTAATCTGAGGCACCACGTAGCTCCAGTTCTTTCCACTTGTCGGTCAGTTCCCAGCTCCTCCTCAGCCACTGCAGCAGCACAAAAAACCTGTCAGTGCAATGCCTCCTTTGACCCGAGGTGTTGTTGGGTTTGATGCTATAACCCTCACTGGCAGAAACTCAGATAACCTGCTGGAGGAGTTCGTGCAAAGCAGAAGCTGAGGAATAAAAGAAGCAGAGTTTTTAACGATGTCACTGGAAGTGAACCTCAAAGCATGGGCTGAATACTTGAATTCTAGAAAGAACACTTAGCAGCCAGAGTAGGTGAGCAGCATGTCTGTCACTGCAGCTGTACCTGGCTTTTCCATCATCTTTTCCTTCTCATTTCCCATTCCCCTTGTTATTTTCTCTTTTCTGAGCCACTGTTTCTTAAGTTCTGCTGCACTTCACCCGTGAGCTACTAGTTTGAAAATGAGATGTAACCAAATAACCTCTTTTTTTGCTTTGATCTCATGGGATGCTAATAAACCAATCTACTAGTAACAGCAAAGTGCAAAAAAACCTGTTAACATTCTAATATGCAGTGAGTAAAATGGCAAATAACAAAAAAAGTCAGAGAAAATCAAAACTGGTTTTACTTTTTCTGGTGTAAATCAAAACCATTTTTGTTAAACTCCATCTTCTTTTAAGAAGTTTGTACTCATTTTGTACTCAGTTCTTGTGTAAGTTAAATGAATCCTCTTCACCACCCTTTCACTTGTATTCCTTTCTCCTTCTCCATTTCTAGCCAGTCCTGCTCATTCTGGGATACCTTCTTGGTTTTGATGTTACTGGAAGTGTTTCTAAAGTTTCTGTGGCAAAAATGAAACCCAGGGTGAAGGAAAAGGGGAGAAATTAAATCCTCTGGATTCAGGATCACTGCAGAATTTGAGCAGCATCACAGCCTTTTTTAAAAGTTAATTATTTTGTCTTTATCAGAGAATGCAAGAGCACGATAAAAATGGAAGGACTAATGTTAAGGACTTGCTCTGGAGTGGGAAGTTGATATTTAAAACAAAGAGGAGGCACCGAAAAGAAATTATAATAAAGCTTCCCTTTGTAAAGTCAGGTAAAAGGGCTTACGCACCCTTGGCTGTAAAATATTTGCTCTCTCTACACCAGTCTTCCATACTGTTGTAGGTCTACTCTGTTGTGCTGTCAATAGAAAATCCATGCTGGACTTTTTAGGACAAAGAATAATTTTATAATCCAGTAGGGGTTTGCATACCAAGAGATGCTGAGCAAGGAACAGCACTTAAGGCAGGGATCCTGCCTTACCTTTTTCAGTCCTCTTGACAATTACATTCCCTGTACTTGTTCTCTAGAGGTGCCAGCTCCTGAAGTGGGGACAACTTGTAAAGCATTTTATTAAGTGTTCTCTAGTTCTTGCTACCTTTTAAAAATACCTCTTCTAACTTCATTTGCTGTCTGGTAGAGCGTGGACAACTCCCAGTGTAATGTCACCGTGACATTGCATCCTTGAGGATATTGCATTTCAATATAAAGCATGCAGATGTGAAGTGGAACGACAGAAGTTTGCTGGGAGCAGAACATCACTGTCACTAAGGCTGGGCTGTTGCTATTTTGCTTCCTCACTTGTTCTCAATTGCTTCCTATTTCTATCTCAGTCCATTCGGGGAGGATAGAAGGACTGCTGGGCAGAGTGTTGATGGTTTGAGAAATGCAAAGCAGAATAAACATTAAGTATTCATTACTTATATAGGTATTACTTATAAGTGATTAAGTATGATAAGTATTAACTATTACAAGTATTAAGTATTATAAGTATTACTTATATAAGTATTACTTATAATGATAGTATTAATAAGACTATTTTGGATGAATTGGATTAAATATTCAGGTTCCTAAAATTTGTTTTCTATGAGGACATTTTTATCTAAAGTAACGTAAAGAATACAGGCTGGAAATTCAAAGTACACCCTAAAAAGATACCCTGAAAAATAGAAAGTAGTACTTTGAACTTTCAGATTAGAAAGAATTAGATTAGAATTGGTGGAGGTTAGAACAATCCCCAATGTCACCAGACGTGTGCTATTGCAAACCAGAGGGTGTGGACCAAACCTGAACTCCCTCGTGCCCGCGTAATTCAGGCAGCAACGTGTCCTTAGAGGACCCCTTGCTGAAGACAGGAAAGCAATCACAGTTGTTGACAAGGACTGGTTTGTTGTTAAAGAAAAAAATAATTGCCACAGAAGTATGAAAAATGTATAAAACCATGACAGACGGGGATTAAGTCAGATGCTTTTGCAGACTTTTTTATATGCTTCTTGTGGAGAGCTTTTATTAAATTACATCTTCAGACTGAGTGCCGCTGAATCAGTGATGCTCATTAAATGATTTCAGATTAAAGCATTTTTCCCCAAAATAATTATGAGTCGTCTTTGTAACGTATCACAGACAGCCGAAATACATGGGCAAAGTAATTAATTTCTGAGGTAATTAATCCTGCCTGTATCATAAGTAGCCTAAACAATGCAAAAAGGTGAGTCATTCTAAGTGTTAGAAAAGCAGATGAGGTATTTACACCCTGTTTCTTGCACAAGCTGTGCAGGGATTGTTGATATAATAAGAAATTGCATTAAAATTTGGATTAAAAGTCCACCAGACTTTACATCATGTCTGTGACAGCAGCAGGTGACAAACCTTTAGATGAATAGAGGAACGGAGCAAAGATATGGTGATGCAATCACTGTCCTCTGCTCGGGCCTTAGACAGTTTTTCTTATACCAATATTTACTTTTGGTATCTCTCGAGTCCTGGAGTGATGTGTTCCATAATTACCTGGTTTCTGTGAAAGTATTGCCTTCTATAATCAAAAAACTTCCTGTGTACTTTCTGGTTCTGGTGCTTACAGAGTTCAGAAACAGTAATTCTTTCTTAATTTCTTACTTTTTTGCATGCTTTTCTTTTTCACATTCTTTTATCATGTTCCCACTTCAACTGCCTCCTTTTTAAACTGGGTTCTCCTTATCTGTGTAAGGACCACTGCTCTTCTGGTAGGATCCCTTCCTTGGATCTCCCCATCTCTTCTGTCTCTTATGTTCTGTAGTTTGAGAAGATCTTTTTTGGATGGACAACACGACAACTGCAAAATGTTTAAAAAGTGGGAGCTCCATAGGTTTATACCATTCCTTAATGGCATGGCCAGGCTGGATCGACGGGCTGACGTCACTGGGATGAGGTTCAACAAGGCCAAGTGCTGGGTCCTGCACTTGGGTCGCAACAACCGCAGGCAATGCTCCAGGCACGGCTGGAAACTGCCCAGTAGAAAAGGACATGGGGACATTAGTTGACAGCCAGCTGAAGATGAGTCAGTGTGTGTGCCGAGGTCCCCAAGAAGGCCACCAGCATCCTGGCTTGGGTCAGCACTGGTGTGGCCAGCAGGACCAGGGCAGGGATCACAGGGGAGACAGCTCCTCAAATCCTGGGGTCAGTTTTGGGCCCCTCACTCCCAGAAGGACATTGAGGGCCCAGAGCATGGCCAGAGAAAGGCAATGGAGCTGGGGAAGGGTCTGGAGCACAAGGGTGGTGAGGAGCAGCTGAGGGACCTGGGCTTGTTCAGCCTGGAGCAAAGGAGGCTGAGGGGAGACCTTCTGGCTCTGACAGCTCCTGACAGGAGGTTAGAGCCAGGGAGGGGTCGGGCTCTGCTCTGAAAGACAAGAGGAACTGGCCTCAAGTTGCACAAGGGGAGGTTTGGTTTGGAGCTGAGGAACAATTTCTTGACCAAAAGGGTTGTCAAGGGCTGTCCCAGGCTGCCCAGGCCAGTGGTGGAGTCCCCGTGATCCCTGGAGGGGTTTCCAAGCTGTGCAGATGGGGTGAGTTACAGAGTCTGCAGCACTGCAACACTTTCAGCAATATCTGTAAAATGCAGATTTTTTTTTTTTTTAAGTTACATTCAGCTAAAAGTTGCTTGACTAAGTCCAGTGGGTGTTTTTGTTCACAGTACAAAATCCTGGCTGGTATCTCTGTCTTCCTGTAACAGTTGTTTCAAAGTTGAACTTTTCCCACCAGACCTATTTCCAGAATCAGACTCTGATTGAGAAGCACTGTAGAGTTGTTACCATCATAAAAACAATCTGCTGTTGCTTCATTATGGGACCAAAACCAAAAGTGAAGGAAATGAGAAAATGTGAGTGTAATTTCTTGAAGAAAATTAGCTGCATTTCATCAAATTTGAGCTTCATGTTGCTGGTGTAATAAGCAAGAACTCTGGATTTCCTTGGGAAGGATACATTTTTTTAGGGGGAAAATAGAGGACATGTCCTGTAACAGCAGAGGCTTGAGATGTGCACCCTGCACAGCATGAGGGTGGGGGTTTTTGTCCCCCTGAGTGGCTGGTGTCATACATTTTACCACATTATGGATTTTCAGATAAGGACCAGTGTCACTGTAATGTTGCCCACTTCTCCAAGTACCTTTTCTTTAAACAAACTGTTAAGGAAGAGTTGACCAGTGCATTGTTCACATGCAGGAGTTCTTAGAGAAAGTGCTGAGCTTTTCAGCTTGACATCAGTTAAGGGTTTTGTAAATAGAGATGGTTCAGCCTGGAGAGGAGAAGGCTCTGGGGAGACCTTCTGGGGGCCTTTCAGCACTTCAAGGGGCCTGTCAGAAAGATGGGGAGGGACTTCTGAGCAGGGCCTGTTGGGACAGGACAAGGGGGAAGGGTTTAAACTAAAAGAAGGAGATTGAGACCAGAGAGAAGGAAGAAATTGTTGATGCTGAGGGTGGTGAGACCCTGGCCCAGGTTGCCCAGAGAGGTGGTCACTAGACCACCTAGAAGACCAGAGAGAAGGGAGAAATACAGCGTGACTGGAGACAAACATGCTTGTTTGAAAGTCTAGTGGAAGCTGGTATAAAAGCTTTGTCTGCAGTGGGAATTATTTTTTTGTACTGAATGACAATTAATAAAGAGAAAGGCTTTGAGAGTTGGCACAAGTTGGTTGTTCTTGATGCAGAAGGGCTCTAGAAGTGGAAGGAAACATAGATGAGCTAATAAGCTCCTGTAAGGTCTGGTTGAAGATCTTTCTGGCAGATGGATATGTGCTGGCTCACTGTGATTACCACAGAGAAAAGTCATTGAATGAACAGATAGGAGAATGGTCTGTGGAGCAGTTACTTCTGTGCAAACCTTCGAGACAAAATAGAGAAGGAATCTGGAAAATTGAAATGAAGTCTGTAGGCAAGGTCTTGGAGAAGGGCTTGGTCTGACACAAAGTCTCAGACCAAGGAAAGAAGCCAAATGGGCATGAGAGCCACCATCATCAAGATCACAGTTGTCTCACAGAGCCTGAAGGAAAAACTGAGTTATTTAGTGATGGCAGCTAAGCGTAACTCAGAGGTGAGCTTCTAACTTAGACAGAAACAGAGAGATCTGGGGGGAAAAAAAAAAAAGGTAAATGATCCAAATCACTTCCCATAGCTTAATGAATCATATTATAGTATCAGAATCAAGATCTTCTGTCTGACAGACCACTCCTGCTGAGAAGCAACTCATTCTTGTGACTAATTCTCCTGAAATCAAGAGTGACAGAAAACAGTCTTTAGAAACACGAGGCAATTCAGAATGTCATTTGCTTGTGCAAGGTGTGTTAAAAGATCAAACATCTACTACACAGTATGATGTAAAGCAGTTGGCTGTGCTATATGGTGGCTCACTGAAAAGGCTCCAGATAGTTCTATGCATGGGAGGTGGAAATGGCTACTGATTTGTCAGTTCCAGTGAAAACTCTTCTCCTATTATTTTACATATGTATTTAAATAGATCTGTAATTGTATTATTTTACATATGTATTTAAATAGATCTGTAATTGTATTATTTTACATATGTATTTAAATAGATCTGCAATTTTATTATTTTACATAGGTATTTACATAGATCTGTAATTTGAATATGTAATTAAATAAATATGTATTTAAATAGCCTGTGATACAGTTGCTCATGTCATCTCAGTATCCCAATAGCCCCCTTCAATTCACTGGTGGCCCCCAAGGATGAAAGGTGCTGTTCACCCTAAGTCAGGGCACTGGCAGCTGTCCCTTGATTTTCAGATGCAGTTGAAAGGATGGGAATGTGAAATCAGTAGAAGTTTCCAGAAATGCAGAATAATTGTAAATATGTTACTTAATAATACAGCCACAAACGACGCTACCGATCTAAACAACATGAAGATTATGTCTGTTCACTGAGTGTATTTTTTTTTCCTTTTTATTTTATTTTTTTTTTCCTCAACCTTCATTTCTTAAGAAAATTGGCTAAAAAGCGGAAAGAGACATTGAGTAGCACACGGCAGGAGATGACAGTGATGGTGAATTCAATGGATAAAAGCTACACTGAGCAAGGCACCAACTGTGACGAAGCTTTCTCTTTCATGGACACGCACAATCTAAATGGGAGATGTAAGTTTCTTCTTCTCTTTTCTTTTCTTTCCTTATTTTTTTTTTCCCCCCGAAGGTGGAAGAAAGGTGCAAATGGGTTTTAAAATATTCCTCATTACTCAGTCATGGGAAATCCATGGGACCCAGAGTTTCCCACTGTGCTGCACATTACAGCGTGTATTCGAATGAGCAAGACAGTCAGACATGAGGAATAGACTTCTTCAAAAATAATAAGGATAATTGAGCTTTTTTCTGTCCATCCTTTTCTTCTGCAGAAGAGCAAAGACATTAAAAAACAGCTGTAGTTTTACCTTTCTCCAATCTCTATTATGTTAAAAATGTTATATCCCTCATGCTGTCCCAAAGTCCTTCAAATGCTTCCCCTTCTTTTTATTTTCTGGAGGTGAAATTTATTCTCAAATGTCATAACTTAATAATGGTGATCTGATTGTCTTCTTATTTCCAATTGGAGATGATGCTCTTTCTGTTGCTTGCGCAGAGGAAGAACTCAGTGGAGCTATCTGTTCTGCAATTTCATAAGAGATTCTCTAATATCCTGGGTCTTCTTGGATCAACCCTGAAAAATAAATAACATTCGGGATATAAAATTTCCTGTGTTAGGCTTTGAGTGAAGGCCTCACTCCTGTCTGGGGGGGCTTAGCAGTAACCAAAGACCAGGGAAACCAGTAGTTTTTCTAATTGTTCAAGGAATGAAAAAAGACTTAACCATGTTCAAAAAACTTCCTTGTTTTTTCGTAGTTCTTACAGCACCTCAGTTTTTCTTGTACACCGGTGGTTTTTGAACATCTTCAGAATTCATCAAAGATGGAATTTTGTTTCAAGTCCTAACAGTACACAAAGCCCCACTCCCACTCTCTAATAATATGCTTAAGAACTTCTCTTTGACGAGCTCCGTTGTACAAACGCTCCATGAGGTTTATGCAATGAGACTTCTCTCAGGCTGGGAATTTGCAATGTTAATTTGCGTTGGAGTTCCTTCTGAAATTGCTTTGAAATAGATCTTTCAAAATCTGACTTGCCTTTCTGGTGAGAATATACCATTGCAGTTAATGAGATTGTTTCCTTGGCTGAAGAGATCGAGAGGTTTGACTTCATCTTCCCTCCCCACGAGGTAGTTTCCCAGTGGTGTTACTGAAAGGTCACAACAACCAAAGCAGCTGCAACGAGTTCCTGGGACTAAATTCTCATTATATAAACCACCTAAAACCAATTTACACCACTTGAGGACTAGAACCTCTAGTGAGATTTTCTGTGAGAAACATGGTCACCAGAAGAAGCGGTCTTGACAGCCTTTAGGAGTAATCTTTGTGTAAGGCCTGGTACTCCAGAGGTTTAGAACATTCCTCCTTCCTATTAAAGGTTATTAAACTGGCTACGTTCAGTATCTAGCCAGTTTTAGTAGCTGCAGCATCTCTGACCTCAACTAATCTCTGCATCCATACCCAAAAGGAATACCACTGTGTTCTGTCCACCCAATCATTCAGGAGACACAAAGGAAAGTAGTCTCAGATGTATTCATTCATAGGGTAAGTGATTACTGCCGTGGTTATTTAAGCCACTTTTCATAGAGTTCCATCCCAACAAGGGCTGGCAGCTGTGTACCCTGGAAGATCAACCAAAAATAAGGTGGGTGAAAGCCAGCAGGAGGAATCTCCTTCCTCATCCAGCAGATCCTGTCTTCTGTCAGACTTTTTGTTCCACAAATTGCACTTTTGTTTCACAAATTCCTGTTGAGTCTGGTTATGGGTATCCAGAATGTGCTCCCATTCACTGATCTGACTGAATCTGAGCTGCGTGGGCAAGAAACTAAGGCTGCCTTTGCCATGAGCTTTGATTAGGAGCCTTGAAACGCTCTTTGGCTAAACATCCCGTGGTTAACTCCCCCCAGCTGAAGGTATCTGTGCTTACAATAGTAATTCACATGATCTTCATACACCCAGGGACTACCCGAATGTCATTTGTTGTGTTGAGCTTTCCCAGAGGATCTACAAATGGTTAAGTGGTTAAATACCAATGTGAGTTAAATGATTAAAAATGTTTGTTAAAGCAAGAGTAATGTTCGGAGCATAATGGTATCTGTCAATGTGTTATCCTCCTGCCTGAACAAATTAAAAAAGGAGAGGAAAAAATGAACTGGAGGAAAAAAATTTCATATAGTGTTTATAGTATTATTAAGTAAACTTCCTAATGATCAAAGCTTCTGTCAAAAACCCCTACTTGTCAGTGTCACGTCCTCACTCAAGCATCAATATTGGGTCTACCCCTGTGATTTCAAAAGTCTTATTTGCCATCACCAATCAAAATGCTTTCTCTGATGACCTTTCTTTTGAGAGAAGTGATCAAATTCAGCGAGCAACATCATTCCTGGTTTTCCCTGGGTCCTGACTCCCGTGCACCAAACACAACGGGATGGGCTCTAAACCAAGCCGCTCACGTAACGCCGCGTCCCTCCGCTCCAAGGGCCCCGGGTCACTGCGCTGTCTCTAACCAGCTTTGTTTCTCTTTGCAGCTGTATCTTCACCATCTTCATTTACAATGAAAACTAACACATTGAGCACAACAGTGCCTAATTCTTATTACCCAGGTAACCGATTTTTTTCTTGCTTTCTGCCCTGTTATAGACCTTTGAATAATAAAAGCATATAAAATCACATTATTGCACTTCTTGCCACAGAAATTGAATGCCTACCTAAGCAACGTACTGGTTGCTTACTGTAGCTTCTGAAAGAAAACTCGGGAACATTTATCAATCATTTACTGTTCTCTCTCTTTTTACCTTTTCTGCATTGACCTGCTTATGATGTATGACAGATCCATTTGTGCCAACTGCAATTTTAGGTGAGAACATTTCCCTTTATCAACGTTTATTGCCGAAGTCATTTAGAAAGTCACAGTTCTTGGGGTACAGACAATAGTCAGCAAAAAAAAAAAAGGAGTTTTATGCTAAAGGGAGGGGTGGGCTATGCTGAGAAGGCTCCGGACAGTTATCAGCCTTGATTACTATTGTCAGAGTGCAAGACAGGGGGGGAAAAGAGAGAAATAATCTTTAAGGAGAGGATTTGCAAGGAAATGTTTATGCATGTATTTGGAGTGACACAAAAGAATTTGATTATCACAGCAATTGAAATAGTTTCCCTCAGGTTTTTTCCGTTTTAACTCAGAACCAAAGATGTCACTTCTTAAAAATAACTATTTTTTTTTTTCCTAATTAGACTATTCATGATAGGGAAAATCAGATAGAATATAGATTTGGCCATCCCCCAGCCATCATTTCTTCTCAGAGTCCCATATAGATTCTGACAGGCTTGTGGAAGTGAAGGTGCAGAGGAGAGATGGTATTTTGAACAGCAAAATGATAACATGACACTTAAGAGTAGATAGTTTATTGTGCATCCCATGTCACAGGAATGGTAGAAAACAGTAAAACAGTAGGTAAAAAACATACACTTAGAGCATAAAGCCTTTCCAGTGGGAATTTAGGAAAACCTGCTGTTATCCCATGTCAGAAGGGGAGAGGTAAAACAATGAGCATGAGGCACTATTGTATTTCCAATGCTTACATAACTCTGACTGCTTTGTGGCTTGTATTCATTTACACCTCCTTTGCATACTAACTTTAAACTAAAACAAGGAGATTTACAATAAAAGAAAAACCCAAAAAAACACCCAAAAAACCCCCCAAAAAAACCCCAACCAACCAAACAAAAAAAACCCCAACCTGTAGCAAGAATTCAAATTCCAACCTTAAGCCTATTTACTCCTTTTACAATGATGGATATTTTTACACCAAATACTTTTTCTTTCTCTTCCTTTTTTTCTCCAAATCACTATGAAAAATATAACACACAACCCCCCCCCCCCCTTAACTGATTCTGCCTTTAAACTGTAAATTCAAGAGGCTTAAGTAAAAGTAGAGTGAAGATGTAAGAAAAAAAAAGTCGAAGTTCAGGAAGGTGATCTTGAAAATTTGTTCTTGGGAGAGAATATTTAGTGCAGTGCATTTTGGAGAAGGAACTTGTGTGTTTTTATACATTATGTAAATCTGGAAGGAGGTAATGGTAGTGACTGTAACAATGTAATAATCTGCATGCAAATGAAATTTGCAGCGCCTCTTAACTGCCTGAGATGTTAGATTTTTTGTGTGTGTGTGTGCTTTAGCATTCATTCAACGCTTCATCCAGTAGATGTTCTTTCTGACCTTGTGGGTGGGCAAGGAGAAAAGTACTATTATCAGGAGAAAAACTTTTGAGATTTCCTGTCTGGATTATGAAGTTTTAGTTAATGGTTTCTCTGATTTTTTTTTTTAATTATTATTTTTATTATTATTTTACATTGTGCAGTTTTAAGCTAATTAAGAAAAAGGTCAGGTCTCCCCCAACAATGGATTATGGTGCTACAATGAGCCCAGGGAACAGCAGGCGATGCAGCCCCAAACTGGTGGGCGATGGGGTCTCCGGCCGCGCGCCGCAGCGCGTGGGAAAGTTGTGCCGCGAGTGGCATCGCTCTGCCCGCGCCGAGCAGAACGAGCTGCAGCTGGGTCAAGAGGTGATTAAAACCCAACAAGAGGCTCCAAAAATGGGTTGAGACCACCCGCCATGGTTCCCAAGGGCTTCCTGAGTCCCAGCCTGGTTGGACACCCCAGCAGCTGAAGTGCTGTCCCCAAGGCCATGCTATGGCTGAAAGAGTTAGGGGTGTTCAGCTGGAGAAGAGAAGGCTCTGGGGAGACCTTCTGGTGGCCTTTCAGGACTTCAGGGGCCTGTCAGAAAGATGGGGACAGAGCCTGTGACACAATAAGGGGTGATGAGGTTAAACTAAAAGAGGTAGATTTAAAATCTAGGAGGAAGAAAATTTTTAAGATGAAGGTGATGAGACCCTGGCCCAGGTTGCCCAGAGAGGTGGTTGATGCCCCATGCCTGGAACCATTCTAGGTTGGGTTGTTCAGTGCTCTGAGCAACCCACTCTAGTTGCAATGTCCTTGCTCAGTGCAGGGGGGTTGGACAAGATGACCTTTAAAGGCCCCTTCCAACCCAAACCACTCTATGATACTATGGGGTGACTCTTCCAAAACATGACCAGGCTCCTGTGCTAGCCACGCTTTCAAGATGCTCCTGGTGACATTGCTCCCCACTGATGTCTGTATAGAGAGTTGAGCCCCATAGCCACATCCCCAACAGCCACAAGGCTTTTCCCTGGGACAGAAATCCCATCCAGCTTTGGTAACTCTCTTATTTTTCCATCCTCCAGTTGTGCTTTGCCTTCCTCCAGCCATCACCGTTATCTGCCAGGCTTTCATTAGGCTGGGCCCACCCATTCGATACCACAAGATGCCTCGCTTCTTGTTGTTGGGTTTTTTTGGCCAGACTTCATTATTCCTGCTGTTATTAGACTCTCTCAATGTTGTTTGTCATCTTGTCAAGGCCCCTGAGTTTCTATGGATACTGCTCCTGTAAGTGGCCACGCTATCAATTAAGACAGCTTCATGTCTGAACTCTTCCAGAGGACTTTGAGAAGGTCTGGAGATATTTTCCTTTCAGTGCTCTGTTCGTTACTGAGCCGCCTTTTCAGTAACGACTGCTTGGTCAGGGTATCTGGGTTTTCTAAGCATTACCAGTCTCAAAGGCAGGATCACCTGCTTGGCAAATAGAATTAGATAGAGGGTGATGGAAGTTAATAATAAACCACCAGATAATGTATATAGATACAGTGGGCTGTGATATATAAGCAGTAATGAGATAAGCATCATAGTGATGGAAGTAAAAGGCACCAGCAAAAAAAAACCCAAACTGCTGTGGAATAAAAGAACATTTGCTTTATTTGTCTCTTTTGGGACTTTCTGGAAGGAGGGAAAGTCTCTTTTTTGACTTCTTAATGCCCAGCTTGGGGACAGACACCTGTACAAAGATGCCCATTTCTTCTGGAAATGGGACTGCTTGAAAGTCTCCAAACAGAGCAATTAAAACTTGTTTTCCTTATGGAAAGCAACACAAGTAAGCAAAATGAAAGGCACATAATCTTCAGTGGAAAAAGCAGGCAGAGGAAAATTGTGCTGGGTTTATTGGGACTTTACTGGGAACGGGCTGAAACACCCGATGCAGCTTCGCCCATTGCCTGGCAATTTCTCCCTCTCCTCTCACCATTTCTTGAGCACTAGATATGTTTCCACAGACAAATTTGCTATTTCTGTTGTGGCTGATTTGGTATCAAACAGCCCTGTGAGAGCTGCTGTTGTCTCCATGCCTGTCCCAGCTCATTTTTACCCTCCCTGGGCGGGTGAGCAGGATGGAGGGCACGTTGCTGGAGGGATGTGATCTGCTGCCTGCAGAGCACCCTGCCCCAGTCCCCAGCTCTCAAACGGCCACTTAATTTTTCTATGCCCTTCTACAACCATAAAATGTAGATATTTAATGATTTATTTGAAATATCAGGAGGTTCAAAGCCTTTTGGCTGGACAGGGAGCACGAGCCCTATTTGCATTTACTCTCTGATGAGAATTAGTATCTGGGGCAGGAGGCAGCAGAGAAAAAAGCTTTGATTTGGATTTGAGTTTTGGTTGATGATTACAATCCTTTATATGCTCTAAACTGGTTTATCTCTCCCTAGGTGGATGTGTGCTGCCAGCAGTGCCCTAATATCTACTGAGGGCTGCCCAGAGGTACAAGGAATAAACTCATATGTTATTAGCTAATACAGGAAAGTGATTCGATACGGGTCTCAAAAGCTGGAGTAGATAAATAGGATGATAAATGTTGGCATTAGCAGACGTGACTGACTCCTCTGTCTCTGTGATTTGGTGGTGCCCAGTAATTAAATAGTTGGAGCCTAATGTATTTTAAACTAGAGCCGCAGCCTGTAAATCACGGAGATTATGCTCTTCCCTGCTGTGCACTCTCCGGGTCGGGAGGAATTTCCACTCCCGTGCCGCAGCTGTCCATGGGCTCCGGCTGGGGATTGCATCAGTCAGGACTGGGAAAGGCAGCACTGGCCCCACTGCTGGTCCTGAGCTATAGACCCTTCCCTGGAGCCTTTCTGTCCCCGCAGGGCATCGTTTCCAGCCCTGGAAGGGTCCTAAGCCTTGTGTCCTTTCCATCTTGGGTTGTCTCATCTCTTCTGGCTGGAGCAGCTTCATGCCCACGTGCATGAGGAAAGGGACAGCCTCTTCTCACTCGTGCCCTGTGATAGGACAAGGGGGAATGGATGTAAGCTGGAGCACAAGGAGTTCCACCTTAACATGAGGAGGAACTTCTTTACTGTAAGGGTCACAGAGCACTGGAACAGGCTCCCCAGAGAGGTTGTGGAGTCTCCTCTGGAGATTTTCAAAACCGACTGGATGCGTTCCTGTGTGACCTGTGCTGGATTATATGGCCCTGCTCTGGCAGGGGGGTTGGACTCGAAGATCTCCAAGGTCCCTTCCAACCCCTGACACCCTGTGATGTGAAAATGCACCTGAGATCACTGCAGACCCTAAAAAACAGGGTGCAAAACATCTCAAGGGGATGATTTGCTCTCAAAATCTCCGCTGTGTTGCTGTGAGAGCATCATCCTCTTGGGCTGCCTTTGCTTTCAGACCCCATTTTTCACGATTATTGTTTTCAATGATCCCAATTTTATCACCCAGTTATACTGAGGTTTAGTTTTGTTTTCAGCCAGGCTATGACCTTGTACTAAATTAAAATGTTTTGTCTTTTTTTTTTTTTTTTTTGCTGTAAAGGTTGTCCAAGAAAGCAGCTCAACTCTTTCACCTGGGCAGCTTGAAGCTGCACTGAAACAAAAGTTACTTTTTATCCTCATACAAAACTACTTTAATTTCTCATCTTTTTATTGGCCAGACCTGATACTTCTACTAGAGGTTGGTGGTATTACTCAGAATTTCTCCATTAACATTTAGCAAAGGCCAGATTTAAACATTTCCGTGCCATTCAGCCATTTTACACCATTTAACAGCATTCTGGGATTAGCTCAGGCTTTCATTTGAAAATTTCTCTGCAATAACTGGCCACGCATTCAGACATCACTTTACAAGAGACCTGTTATAATGACCCTGCCCACATGCAGAAATACTGTCTGGAGCCACTGCTGTGATAAAACCTGTCCCTGCTCTTCCTGGATATAATTATTTGTAATGAAATCTATTTGTACCTCAAATTCTTTCCTCTTCCAGCTCATGCATTTTTAAATGAAACAAGTAATTCTGCCACATTACAGATCGTGGTGGCTGAGGTCTGCCTGCTGTTCTGCACTCTGCGGCCATGCCAACCGGAGGGATAAAGAAGAGTTTTCCTGTTTTAGCTAAAAGAAATGTTTCTTTTACTCTTTTTATTAGTAGAAGCTGGTGATCTTAAACCTATGGCCTGAAGCAACATCTAATATTGCTTGCAGCAAGATTAGCAGCAGGTTAATGACTGGTGAGCAGGGATTATCAGAGAGGAGTCTGTGCTCTGGAAAGTGGAAGGTATAACCTTCCCCGTGAGGCTTCGCAGGGAGTTTGCTCATCTGTAAATCATCCTGTGGCCTGTTTTTTATCATATGCTGTTGCTGTTTTGCCTTCCAGCCTATTTTTAGCTCATGTGTTCCAGGTACTGCTGTGATACACAACCCGCCCGAACCTGAGGGACTTCACCCTGCGAACAGTTGTGCGTTGGTGGCTACCCTTGGCCAGTGGAAAGTCAAAGGCCATAGAGACCTTCAGACTCACCCAGCTCCATGGTGGGCTGCGATAGAGTTCAGGATCAACCTTCTTTCCCAAGTCCCACAGTAGCTTCCCTGCTTTCCATGCAGCTCTATGCCCTGTCCTTTGAAGGGAGGCTGCTCTGGGGCCGTGTGAGTGGATACACCACAGGTTGCCTGCAGACCAAAGGGATGAAGTTTGACAAACCATTGCTGAGGGTTTGAATGAAGAAAGATATGAGGTCGTAGCTTCCTTTGGAGACATGCTGTTGGACCAGAGAGGCTGATTGGGAATGAGCAGGAAGTCACTAAAAAAAGATGTTAGTAAGTGGTGGTATAGAGTTGTCAGAGCTATAGTTGCGCAAAGAAACCATGGGGAAGTTTTTTCCATGAGAAGACATCTCTGTAAGGGATTAATTCCTAGCCCTGGATGACCCAACAGTCTGAAGAGGAATTAAACTGTCCAAATCATGTTCTCCTTGGAGCTGGAAGTTTAGGTGTCCTCCAGTCTGGTCCCCTCCTAATCCGTCTCCCCTTCTTCAGCTAATGGCACCTTTAGTTGCTAAACACTATTATATTTTTTTTTTTCCCCAGCATAAATCCAAATTACTCAAATGAAAGTGTGGAAAGCAGCAGAATCCACCCAATCCAATACAAAAGGGGTAAGGATGTTTTAACCAGGTAAGTGTAAAACACAGTGGGATGTAAACAAATGCAAACTGGTGACTGGGGGCAGTGGGCAGAAAGAGGGCATCTAGTACTGGGGGCACACAGAAAGTGTAACAGCCAGAGGGGAAGCAGGGGTTGCTGCAAAAAATACTCTGAGTGATCCAGCTAATGCTGTGTGGAACAGAATAAAGTACCCCAGGCCCTGCTGTACATCAGCAAATGTGTGTTTGGGGGGGTTTGCAGAGGTTTCCTACGTAACCAGCCAGCAAGGATAGTAAATGTGCCGCAGCCGATAAACTGCTCCTTACAGCACCTTTGCTCTGGCACTTTCTTTAAAATAGGAAAGATGGGTCATTTCTCCAACAAGCATAGCTGGGTTAATTCATTGGCTTTTGTGTGTGCAGAGTGGCAAACAGGAAAGCAAAGGGGTTCGGGTTTGCCCGCAGACATCTTTTATGGTCCAATCAGCCAATTCTCTGTGTAACTATAATAAATCACAGCGACAGACATGCAGGATGGTGTTGTCTTTATGTAATTATTCCATAAATCGCCCTGTTTTCTCCCCAAGAAAGCCCTCCCAGTTCCTTCCCTTTTCTTTGCTGGAGAAGGTTGTTATCCTGAACACAATAAGACAGACGCGTTTGAAGAACTTATTTTGTAAGCACAGGGTAAAGAGACGGAGCCGGCTCCTTTTTCCACTTGCGCGGCTGTTTGCTCCAAGGGAGGATTTGCAAAGCAAGGGAAACAATCTTACAGCTCGGGAAATCGAGCGTGAACTCCAGGACTGAAGCAAAAGCATCTTGCTGAAAAGCCAGTCAACACAGAGCCGAGCTGCCAGGGGCAACGATGGGGCGAGCAGCCGGTGGGCTGGGGGACGGGTAAGGGCAGGGGTGAGCATGGCTCTCCCTCCTCCTCTAGCTCAGTGTTTCCTTTCACCTGGGCTGCAAATTTGAGGTGTCTCCTGTACTCTCTGTAATTGGCTTTGCTGTGGCATTTGGCTTCTCTGCAGAAAAACACACTGCTTTCTTCCCCCCGCCCCGCAATCAGTTTTGAAATCCCACACCACGGTGACAAAGGGAAGCTTCTGCATCTCAAAGTTGTTCCTGTGCAAGTGACATTTTAGGGCACTTGGGCTTTCCAGCTGCTGCAGATGGCACCCATCACTCAGCCCAGCAAAGTCACCTTGCTGAGCAGCACACCAGCCCAGCTCTTGCCTGCGAGTCACACGCTCTGCCCCAGATTTGCTCCCGAGAAGCTTTTAATTCTCTTCTTGTTCCTTTTCCATTCCTGTCCCCTGGCTACTTACTGCTTCAGGCTGCTTAGCAGTGAGCGTGCAGACCAGGGCAGGTTCTGCCTGCAAGAAGCCAGATAAACTATTCTCTTGTGGGCACTTGCAGTTATAAAACCCACACAATTTGTGTACAGCAAGGCTTTGGGGACCTCTTGGCTTGGCTAGTGTTTTGATAACTGAGCTTGGGTTGTTTCTCCCTCCCCCTGCCTTGTAGAAGATACTTTTTAAAAATACAGCAAGTGGGAAGGAAACAAAAAAAATCCAAACAAAACAAGACCTTTTCCCAACAAGGATATAAAACTTCCATCAAATCGACCGTGTCACTAGAGACCCAAAGCTAATAAGTTGATCTTACATCTGTATAATAAACTCATTTATTAGGTTTTTATTTTAAGAGTTGATGGTATTAATTAGATTGATATGGACCATAAATCACTTGATTTGGCTGAGCCCTCAGATACTTGTAATTTAAATTAATACAAGTGCAGCTTAATTAATCTGATTAAATCCTGGGATAAGCAATGTGCTGTTTGCAGCATCCAGGAGACCATGATGGGAAAAGGAGTATTTTAAGGCAATGCAGCTTCTTCATGGGAGGGGCAGACTGTCTCAGCTGGTGAATTGAGGTGCAAGAACAGAGCTGGAGCAGATGCAACCCAGAAACCAGTGCATGGGGCAAGGTAAGAAGCTAGACCTGCAGTGCCAGGCATCTCTCAAATATCACAAAGACCGGCCAGTTGCTGGGGCTCAGTGCAAAAGGCAGGCATGGAACAGCCTCTGGCCAGCTCTGCCCTGAGACCTGGCAGCCAGGCAGAGCTCAGCACAGCTTCAGGACCAGGTGAGGAGCTGAACTTCACAAGCTCCCATCCACCACCCTGCTTTTGGGGAGTCCTGATCTTCCATCCTTTGGCACCAATAAATGAATTCCCCAGGAGGGGAGTGAGCACAAGCCATGGCCCTTTGCAGTCATTATCTTGATATTTATTTATTTTTTCTCCCTTCAGTGCTGCTGAGAGGAGGTAATGTTTCTCTCCAAGAGTGAATAATGAGTTGATTGGTTCTTCTTCGCCCGAGGGACTAAGTCCCTGCCAGCCACAAGCTGCCTGGTTCCCCAGGGTGCTGGCAACGATCAGACCAGGATGAGAGAACAGTGAGCTGATGTAGAGGTAAGTCAATGTGCCCCATCTGAGACACACCTGCTCCACAGTTCCCTTCCCATCAAGAGTATTTCTCCTCTGGTGAGGTTTCTGGATGCTGGGTGGTGGTGGTGGGGATTTTATTGTGCTTGCCTGTACAGAGGACTGGAGGCACTATCCTGTGGGATGAACGTCGCAGTGCATTCTGGCAGGGGTGCAACCAGATGCTACCTGGCGTTGAGGGTTACTAAACCTTTACTAAGTGGAGAATGCCAGATACTTGACCAGTGTTTCCATCTAGTTTTTTCCAGAATGCTCTGGGCTGACAGCCCTCAAGATTGATGTTCTCTGTCTGGACAACCCAGACAGCTGCTGGGCAGCCTTCTCCCTCCGGTCCTGCTAATTTGCCTTAATCCCGAGTTTAAGTGAGCTCCCCTATGGATAAGAGTGGAATTCAGACCCTTTGGTCTGTCCCAGTCTTGGTTTCCCCCTTGCCCACATGAGATCCACACAGGACAGTAGCACAAGTCTGATGTTTGCACCAGTTCCCCAGAAGCTGGATGAAAGCCTCTTCCAAGGAGGCCACAGCATGTTTAGCAGCAAAGCTGCAGCCCAGGGCTTGTGCAGCTGCAGGTTGTTTCTCTTAGAGTACAGACGTCATAAAATATATTTTCTTTAAAAGCAGGAGATAATGCAATTACAGTAGTTGGATTAATCTAATATTCTCCTTCATCTTCAAAAGAGAATTGCCTAAATAGCCAGAGAGAGACACATTTTATGAGTCCTGCTTAAGGGCTATCAATCAAGCTTTCCAAGGAAGGCATTGATGCCCTTTTTGCTCACGAGAGGGAAATGAGATTCCCCACGGCTTTGCTTCCAGCCTGCTGTAGCTTCGCAGTGTAATAGCTGCAGCACAAATGGTCTGGACATCCTTTTCTTCTACTGGTTTGAAGAAAGAAACCCAGGCGGAGGAAACCTGTTAAGAAGAGAGGGAAAACAGCCCAATTAGAGGCAATGATCTCTTAGCTCTCTGTCCTCTCCTCTCCCTAGATGAAGTAGATGTAAAACAATAGCTTTATTTGTAAAAATTTTAATTGGCTGGTTCAAAGGAAGCAGCGAAGGCTCTTTTGATCTCTCGGTGTGTTTGAATGCCACGTTGCAATGGTGCCTGCTGGCCACGGCGGTGACCTCTTGTGTTAATTAGTGTTTATCTGAAATCGAATTAGCTCACAATTGGGAGAAAGCCGAGTTGAAAATCAGGGATAATCATAGATTTGTGTGATTCTCAATGAATGGTAAAAGCAGGTCTTTGGCTGCCGAAGTTGACATTAAAATAACTCTGAGAACATTGCATTTTTGCTTTGTTTTTCTAATGCTCTTCGTCAGATGGTCCTATTTCTCTTACTAATACCCCGTGCTGCCTTCATCTTTGCTGAGTCTGCTGGTCCGCAGTGCTCATTGGAACTTAAACCATAAACCAACACCGAACAATGATGCATTATTTATAGCAGACCGAATGCTGTAAGGTTGACAATAGTGCAAAGCTTCTCTCTCTTGTGGTCAGTAATCCATAAATAAATACATCATCTATTTAGGTTTGCAGAACTGTCTGATGGATGGGAATTGCCTGCGTTATACAACGAGGGCACTCGGGACGCTCTCAAAGCCAGCACCTGCTTTTGGGGCAAAGTGGCCATTTCTGAGTAACAGCATTTAAAAGTCTTTTCATAGATGGGGGGTGTGAAAGCTGCCCAGTCACCTTCCTGCTGCTCATCTAGATGACCTTTAAAGGTCCCTTTCAACCCAAAGCATTCCATGATCTGCAGGGCTCTCTGGAAGGTAAAGGGCAATGGAGGTTCTCGATGGAATGCATAAAAGCATCAGGGTCTGTGTCTTGGTGTGAAATATTAGTAAAGGGCAGGATTTTATAGCTAAAACTATCTCAAGAAGCAGGTATATGGTCCCGGTTTCTGAGCAGAGACTAACCAGAGACATAGAAGTCAAACATCTGTCCATCATGAACATCTGCAGACCTTCAGTGTGTTGAACTGGAATGAAATCCCATCCTGGGATCAGCTCCAAAGTCCAAACTTTCCCAAGTGCAGGAATGCTTTTATTCCAACCTTACTTTTTGCTCCTAAGCTAACCTATGTGACCCCAAACAAAGAGGTGGACCTTGACCACGCAGCCGCGCTCATCCGCACGGAACGAGGCACTCCTAAAATAACCGGGTGGTGTTTACGCCACGTCCTCAGGCGAACGCTGCTCTCTTTTCTGGGGTTAGCCACAAGAGGGTGGCATGATGATGTGCACCAGGCAGCCTCCCCACTTCGGTTGCTTCCCTTCTAGCGTGGCATTTTATAGCCAGCTCTGGAGATCTAATAAAAGTTTGGAACAGATCCTTATTTTTGGCACACGAACGCACTTCTCACTACAAAGGAGCCTGTCGGGTGTTTCTGCAGGCAGCCCCGGCTGCGCAGTACTCCTTGATGTTGCATGTGTTCTTTATGCCTAAAACCAGCCTTAGTTAGTAGGTACTGTCACAGCATATAAAATTTAGACTATTGGGGGATCAAAACTTCTTTTGGTACTCAGTAACTGCTGTAGGGAGAAGTCCACAGATGTTGTTTATGAGCAAATATTGTTTTTCACAGTCAGGCATGTTTACAAGGCAGTGATGTTCTTATGCAACTGCTTTATAGCACCGGGACCTTTCTGCTGGGTCTTTATTTGATTATAGCTGATGGTGAGCAAGCTGGTTAACAAATACACACAAAAAGACTCCTGTGACAGCAAGGGGGATGAACTGAAATGAAACAGATTCATTTCAGCTAAATTCTGCCCAGCCTGGATTATCTCGGCGTGTTTTTTCTAGCGTCAGTAACCCAACCCAAGCCACTCGCCTCGAATCGTGAATCGGCCGATGTGTCTCTGCGTAAGGCAACTTAGTGTTTGAATCTGCAAAGCCTCATTTGGGTGAGAACAAGGAATGGGGCACAGGGGATGTCCAGGTAGCAAGACAAATTGAAGAGACAAAAGAAGAAAACATCCCTTTCCAAGTTTTATGTGCAAAGCTTTATAAATGCTAGAATTTTTTTAACGTTACTTGAACATGATCACTTTGCCCATGCAGAAGACAGGTGAGGCTGGTACTCAGAATACACCTCACTGTTGTTTCATAGCCTCATCTAAATCAAACCTCCCTCATCCTGGATCCATCCAGGTTCCTGCAGGGTGCAAGAGACCCCGCTCAGTCAGGGTTCTGGCTATAGGGCCAGGGCCCTTCTTTGCAGCAATCCCTTTTGCCGTGAACACATTTTAAATACAAGCTTCCGAATCTCATTACTGGCTGCCCTTTCCTCTTCCATTCATTTTTCTCCTAACAATGCACCTGCCAATATCTGCCCCTGAGCCCCATTTTAAGTAGCATTTTCCATAATTAATGTCACACTCTTGCTCCCTATCTATCTTTGGCAACTGCCGACCGCCTGCAGCAGGACCAGAGGAGAGGGAAAGCCCTTCCTGGGTATAACAATAACACAACACCCATTCCTGGAAGAATGATGAGATAGGCTGTGTAATAAATATTTATAAGAGCAAGCGTAATGAAATGAATGTGTAGTATACCGGGGCTCCCTTAGGGTTTGGTCATCACAGGTTTTTTTTTTGCCCGCTTTTCTTTCTTCTCTGTTACACAGAATTGTCCTGATGTCTCTGGGTTGTCGAGCAAATTGCTTATTGTGTTGCTCACTTACACAATGCATGTTATTATGTGCAACCAGCTGCTCCTGTTTGGCATTGCTCGCACATACGGAACAGGAGGCTACCGTCACTTTTCTCGTCTGGAAGTCAACGTTCCCCTCTAGCGCCGAAGTTGCTGCCAGATCAGAAGAAGTCTGGCAATGAGGTGAGTCCCAGTGGTAAAGGTCCCTGAGTGACTCCTCTTCTGGGAAGACCGAGGTTGCAGTTTTGCAGGGAGTGTGAGCTGATCCAGCTTCGTGCTGCCATTAAAGCTTCCTCGTGCCCCTGTCTGTATATTCCCATTGTTTTCCCTGTGCTAGCACTAACTCTTGGGTGATTGCGTAGGGAGCTGGAGCAGGGGACTGATTTTGTTGTTATTGTTGTCACCAATTAAGTTTTCAGCACCATCCTTTCCTCTGTCCAGCTCCGGGCTCATTCAAGCACTAATGCTGTCACAAAGGAAAGAGCAGCCAACTCTTCTGGCAATTAGAGCAGCTTAAATCCATCACAAAACATCAGCCTCAGTGTTGCAGGCCTGTCTGGAGTCAAAGATGCTCAGCAACCAGAGCAAGGCTGTATCTGAGACTGGGAAGTTTAATCCTGCTTGGGAGAGAAAGAACCTAAGCATGGTCCCAAAGACATCTCAGGCACTGACTCCCTGTGAGACGGGAGCTGAGGAGCTGTGGGCAGCACTTCAGACCTGCCAAACTGCAGGGCACCAACCCCAGGGGGATGCTTTCACTGAGAAGGAAAGTGCTTTTGAACAAGTTCAGCTACAAAAGCTTCAACGTGCTTTAGCTTCTGAGCTATAGGGTTTGGCAGCAGGGGGATTTGTGTCTGAGCTGCTGTTCCTGATCAGTGGGCTGGGGGTGGGAGGGGGCACTCTCAATCTGCAAAGAAAGTGCCTATTCCAAATGTAACCAGTCCTCTCCAGTGTGAAGTGGATTAAACTAAAGAGAATATAAAGCAGCCTTTGCCTGGGATAAGAACAGCCTCATTGTGATTTTTAAAATAGCTATTCTGCTCCAAATCGCTGTCTCCCTGAACTTTGACTTAACTTCCATTTCTTCCCCTCGCGTTAACTGCTCTGACCCTGGCCCGCAGCTTCTCAGTGCTCTGAACTCAGCCCACGGGAGGTGGCCAGGCAGTGTTTCCAGAGGTAGGGTCCAGGCTGAGCCTAGAACTGGGCCAGTGCTACGCTGCCTATTTAATAAAAATATGCAATGTGCTGTGGAACTTCTTGTTCCTCGCTGCTTTCCCTCTGAAACGCCTTCCCCTCTTCTCCATCTTTCTTCTATTTCAGGGAGTCTTCTTCAGGAGCAAATGGTGGTGTTTAATTGCACTTGCTTAGTATTTTGCACAACCAGATCCTGGTAGTCTGAATCCTACAGCTGCCCCCTGGAAGTGGCTGCTTAGTGTGAGTATTGAGCAGTTCTGGTTCAGCTACTGGTTCAGTAACACGTGCTGCTGTGCTTTGAGGTCTCTTGAATCTTCACCAACCTTTCAAAAGCATGGATCCCACCTTGGCTACAGGCTGCTTGCATGGGAAAAGCTCCTGATGAGCTAGGGAAATTCACAGTAGCTTTTGCTGGATTTCCCTAATGAGCACTTCATTGCTGGGATCTTACAGGAACCAAGAGGTACGTACGATGTGCTGTCCATATACCTGACTTATCGGTGATTTTTTTTTTTAGGAGAGCAGAAATAATATCTCCTGAAGAGGGAACAAAATCTGAACTACAAAAACCCACCACTCGCTGCTGCTGCTCTTTGCCAGTCA
Organism: Megaceryle maxima; assembly: GCA_024605025.1. Classification (NCBI taxonomy): domain Eukaryota; kingdom Metazoa; phylum Chordata; class Aves; order Coraciiformes; family Cerylidae; genus Megaceryle; species Megaceryle maxima. The sequence goes on along the minus strand of JANHGN010011674.1, from coordinate 26,993 downwards.
TGCTTTCTCAGCTCAAAGTATCAGAGGTTTGCAGCTATTGAAAGGTAAAAGGAAACTTCTCGCTGACAGGGGAGTCTGTAGCACATAAAGGGAGGCTTTTGCATGCCATAAGTATTGGGGCAGAAATGCCATTATCTGGGAAAGGATTGTCCCTTCTGTTGGCACGGCTGCTGTCACTTTGTTCTTTACAGACTTACAGCCAGGCACTTATCCCATCCTTCCCAAATCTACCCAGTGGCTCTTTCTCCAGCTCTCCTTCCTCTGTAAATGCTGCAGGAAGTCACTTCACATGGCACAGGGCAGCCCCGCAAGTGGCTGAAGCTGCTCATGCCTACCTAGGAGGTGTGACACCAGAAACACCCCCCTGCAGCCACTGGCCTGGCTCCTGCGAACACACATCAGCTGGCGTTGGCTTCGGTCGTGAAAGGTTCACGCTGAGGAAGCGTCGGTTGTTGTGATCTCAGTTTGTCTGTGCCAGCGTGGGTGAGAGGGGTGGATGCTGGGGACTTGGTGTTACTCGCACAATGAATGTGTGGTGTTGGTGTGAAAGGAGCTGGTGCTCAGGGTCACATTCACAGTTCAGGGGCTCTTTGCTAAGTCTTGTTTTCTCTCTCTTTTTTTTTTTTTTTTTTTTTCCTTCCAGGGAATATATCTGTTGTAAGCTTGGCTTTACCAAAATGCTGGTTTAATTCCTGTTTCCACTGACATTCAGAAGCCAGAGAGGTGTCACAGAGGAGTCAAGCAACACTGCAATATGAGGCAGAGAGCCAAGGCAAGAATCAGACCTGGGGTTTTTTGACACTTAGTGCCTGCTCCTAACCCTGACCTGCTGTCAAGAAGCTGGGTCAGTGCTTTAACACAGGCAGGTGCTGTTAGTCAGAGTGTGCAGTATTTTGCAGATCACCAGCAGTTTTCATTATTTATATCAGATTTGCCTGACTTTAGGTAAAAGTTTCCTTGCTTGAAGGAAGGGAGAAGTATCTGGGATTTGAGGGGAAAAAGGCAGGGGTGTGTCTGAAAGAAACCACTGGCAGACATAATGAGGTAGCCTCTAAAGCCTCATTAAAGCAACTTGACAGCACCTTAACAACCACCTCACATGGAAGGAGCAGGTGAGAAAGGCCCAGAGAAAAAGGACGGATTGCAGAGGTTGTTAATCTTTAGCTCTGTGCTGGCAGAGCGCAGAAGGCAGTGTTGCTATCCCCTTCTCTTTCTGCAGGGAGAGAAGTGTATGGATGGTGCAGGGAGAGGGGTGGTGGATTTGCTGTGGCCTTACTACCTCCTCCTGCCCAGCCAGGAAGGCCCTAACACTGGGCAAGCCTCCCTGGACATCTGTCCAGAGCAGGGGGCTGCTGGCTCCCAGCGCTTGGCTGCGCTGATACTGCCAAGTGCCAACTTACAGTTGCATAACTCATACACACAGGAAACCTGCTTCCCACCATGCAGCCTTTCTGGTTTCATTTAAGTTTTTATAGTTTGTTATACAAGCTAATAAATAGGGAGGTCTGCATTGAAAAGGTTTCTTTTTTTCACATTCTGCATAGCTGGAGCCCTCTCCGCATTCCACACCAGCGTGATAAAACATCCCAATGCGCCAAGCAGCCTCTTCTCCTTTCACAGACCAAAGCAGACCTGCTCTGGAGGTGGCTGTCCTTCTGCTTGGCACCAGACACTGCCATCTAAAGAAGGTCTCAGTGTCATTTGCCCTCGGGACTAAACCTGCAGCTGCGGCTCTAAACACAGACATGCGGTGTCACTTTGTGCCTAGGACCTAGTTAAACTGGGAAGGCAGCAGCCTCACTCTCCATCTTTCTTCACCTTTCAGCTTCCTGCCTCATTTTTACTGCTGGGCTTGTTGGTGGACGAGTCCTGTCTCCTTCTGCAGCAATTGGGGGTTGACTGTCTATGCCATGTATTTTATTTGCTCTATTTTTGAAGGCAGCTGAGAAGCATAAGCTAGATTTGGGCACCTGAAAAGCCCAGTGAACAATACACACCTGAAGGAGTTGTACTTTGAAATGAGCCCCAGCAGGACTGCAAAACAATAGAATCACAGAATCCTTTGGTTGGAAGGGGCCTTGAAAATCATCAAGCCCAACTGTTAGCCCAGCATTGCCAGGGTACCACTAACCCATGTCCCTCAGCACCACAGCTCCACAGCTTGGAAACCCCTCTGGGGATCACGGGGACTCCACCACTGCCCTGGACAGCCTGGGGCAGGCCTGGACAATCCTTGCAGAGAAGAAATTGTTCCTTGGGTTCAACCTAAACCTCCCCTAGTGCAACTTGAGACCAGTTCCTCTTGTCTGGTCGCTTGTTCCTGGGGAGACTGACCCCCCTGCCCCCCTGCTCCAACCTCCTGTCACGAGCTGTCAAGAGCCAGGTCTCCCCTGAGCCTCCTTCTCTCCAGGCTCAACAAGCCCAGGTCCCTCGGCTGCTCCTCACCACCCTTGTGCTCCAGCCCCTTCTCCAGCACCGTTGCCCTTCTCTGGCCACGCTCCATCCCCCTCAATGTCCTTCTGGGAGTGAGGGGCCCAAAATTGACCCCAGGATTCAATATGCAGCCTTCCCAGTGCTGAATTCCGGGGGACGAATCCTGCCCTGGTCCTGCTGGCCACCCTGTCACTGATACAAGCCGGGATGGTGCCCCCGTGCCCCCAGAGCACCCTGAGCGAGAACATGAGGGCTCGTGGCAGCGTGGTGTCCTCCGCGCTCACCTGCGGCAAAAGAAATAAAAAACCTGAAGGAAAAAAAAAAAAAAAGGCATATAAAATGTTTATAACCCCTCGAGCTGTCGGTCGGAGGAGCCCCGCACCTGCCGCGCCGGGCCGTCCCCGCTTCCCCCGCGCTGCGGAGCCGGGGCCGCTCCCCCCGCCGCGGGCTGGCTGCAACCTGTTGGTCCCGCCGCTGTTCGAGGCGGGCGGACGGGCGGGACGAACCCCCCTCGGCTCGGCGGCGAACCCGCTGACAAAGGCGGAGCAGCGGCGGCGGGGCCAGGGCCGCCCCCGCCCCCGGCAGCGGGACCCGGCGGCGCCGGCGGGCAGCGCGGGGCTGGGGCGCTCGCACAAGATGGCGGTGGGGCGGCGGGAGAACGTGCTCCCCTCTTAGATGCGGCCGCGGCGGCCCCTGCTCCCGGCGCCCGGCGGGGTTTACATGGCGCTGGAGGACCTGCTTTGTCTCTGCTTCTCAGTCGTCCTGGCCGTGCAAGGTGGGTGAGGAAGGAGGGAGGTGGGAAGGGGTAGGTCGGTGTCCCCCCCCCCCCCGGGACCCCTGAGTCCCCGGGCGGTCGTGGTCGCCGTCGCCCGTGTGGGGTCGCGGCGCCACCTGCCCTTATGCAGTGTCCTGCTTGGGATGTGCTCCCCGCCTGGGACCCTCTCCTTCGCCGTTTCTCATTTCCATTTAGTGGCCATTTCCCCCGCACCGGTCGCCCTCAGTGGCCGTCTCTTCTCCGCCCCCCGCCCCCGTGGCCATCTTTCACGCCCTCCTCCTCTATCCCGTTTCCTCCCCGGGCCGCTTTTCATCCCCCTCAGTCGGGCGACGACCACACTCATCACCTCGACCCATGTCTGGACGGTGCCTCCTTTGGGGTTACCTTTCGGGGGTGACACTGGGCGTCACCACAGGGAGCCCCCCTCAGAGGACTGGGGGACTGGGCCAGGAACCGTGGTCCCTGGGCAAGTTTCCTCTGGAGTGACGGCTGTGGCTCTGGGGATGAGACGCTTGTCTGGTGTGGGACTGGCCCGGAGCAGGCCCAGGTGTCTGGCAGGGCCATGGACGGGAGACCCTGGTCTCCCTTTGCCCCGCAGGACGCCAGGGTGGGCAGATGTCCCGCTGGTCAAGGAAGCGACCCAGGAATAGCTGTGGCTCCTTGTGCCCGTGTTTTGCAATGGTTACGCAAACGGCTCCGTGTGTGGCTACACGTACGCCTGGCCGGCGACTTTCTGTGCTGGCCATCAAAGTTTGCATCGAGGGTTGGAGCTGTGGACCTTGGGGTGTGTGGTTTATTCCCTGTGTGTGCGTGGACCCGCAAAAGCTCTTGTCCTTGTCCCCGAGAAGGGGTTGGAAAGGTGTAGGCTGCCAGAGCCACGTTGAAAAATACGAGCTGTGCGTGTGCCCTGGAGTTGCTCTTGTTTAAAAGAGCCTCCTAGACGGGGGATTGCGGTGGAGGAGCCATCCCTATGTCACTGCACATTTTGATTCCTTGTTATGATGCGTTCAGGTTTGGCAGAACATAATAATAATACCACGAAGGATGTTTAGTCTTTATGTCTTCCCAAATAGCCTTTTGGGGGAGAATACAGCGTGCTGGATGGCTGCAGGGTTGTTTTTCTTTCCTTTCTTTCTTTCAGAACATTGTAAGCCCCTGTAAGAGGTGGGTTATCGTTTGAGGGAGCCGCAGTGTTACGGTGGCTGTGCGTGGAAATGAATAACGGTCCATGTAAATGGCCCATTGTCATCAGCCCGGGTGGGTTTTTCTAGATGGATGGTAGTCTATGACCCCACCAGCAGATGAACTGGGTAAGCTGGGGTGAGTGGGAGCTGTGTCTCCTGCGTTTTTGAGCAAACAGTTAAGTGAATCTCGAACCTTGTAGTGGAGAACAATGATTACAAAAAAAAAAAAAAAGAAAGAAAGAAAAAAAGGGGGGTGTGTGGAGCAAATGTTGTTTTTCAAACCCACTTCAACGAGAAAACTTCAAATGCTTTGCGGGAATTTGCAGTTTTGGCTTCTCTGCTTTATTTGCAAGCAATTAGGCAACTGGTGAAAATTGTTTCTGTTTGTTTTCTAACAATGGGCCACGTATTGTGTAGAGAGGTTGTGAAGTGAGTCCGCGCAGCCCACAGACGTGCCGCTTGGTCCATGCGGATGTGCTTTCCAACAGGTGGGTTTGATTCTGAAAGGAAAAACATGGACTTGTTTCAATCTGAAATTAATTTGGCAGAGGGTGGAAATGGTTTTGGGAAAGTCTGCATTTGATCCCAAAGCCCACGTGTTTTGATCCAAAGTTCAAGCCTCTCTGCGTATGAAATGCCTACGAGAGAAGTAGACTGGAAAACCTTCCCTCCTCTGTGGACTTGGTGGAAGCTGTGCCAGTTTACACTAGCTGGGGATGCGATCCATTGCTTTGAAAGCCTTCTGCCTGTCCTACTTTGAGACTGTTTTCCCTGCAGTAGTAGGAAAGGGTTTAAGAAAAAAAAACCTCAAAACAACCCCGTTTCATTTAACTCTGTCAGGGGGGTTGTGCTGCTTTCTTTCCTTGGGGCTCTTCACCGGAGATGTGTCGGTGGGAAGTGAGCTGAGCTTTCCATCCGAGGGATCAGCTGAAACCCATCTGGGTTTGTGTCATTAAGATCTGTGACCGAGTCCTCATGCTGCAGAACAGATTTCCTTTTTCGACATCACCTAACTTTAGTTGTGATTTATTTTATCCTTCCTGTCACATTCGTCACCCCGCAGCCCACAGTTAGTACCTTTGCCTGGGGAGGTCGGCGTTGCTGTCGTTGGGGGATGGCGTGTCCCCGCTGCTGTCACCCCTGCTTGCCCTCTTGTCACCTGTCCCTGGGCTGGGCTGCAAGGAGGCAGGGTGAGTGGTGCAGAGAAGCAGTATTTCTTTCAGTCCCCAAGAGGTGGGGGGCACTGACAGTGCCTGACACTGGTGCACGCCACGTTAGGGATGTTTTGTCTCGATCAGGTTTCCAGGGGCAGGTTGCTTGTGCGGGAGCTTGCTGCTGTTGGGCTGTGGCTGTTGTGACATCCAGTCCCCAAGCCCTGACAGCAGAGTCTGCTCGCAAGGGGGGACTGTTTCTGATGGTGTTTCTCTTCTGGTGTGTGAGGCTGAAGGAGGAGCCGCTCGGGCTTGATTCTGCATTTGTTTTTTCCTTGCTTTTTCCCTAGGTTTTTTTTTTTGGTTTTTTTTTTTGTGTGTGCCTTCTGCTTTCACTGCCTTAAAGTCCAAAACGAAGTGGAACCTGCTGATTTTCTGTTGTCTCCCCCCTTTTCTGCAGCAGGCTTTCTCCTGGCAGCTGTAACAAGTTTGGTCTGCTGCAGGGGGGCCCCACGTGGGGTGGGTGTATTGCTGATGGTACGCGAGCCACTTGAGAGTGGCTCAAGTAATAACTTAACAAGAAAATGTTTGGCAATCTGCCTTTCACTGTGGAAGGGCGGCGACGATTGTCCCTGTGTGCGTGCTAGTGGGAGCTGGAGGCAGCTTCTGTGGTATGGCATGGGTCTCTCTGCACTGGGGGCACCAGTACCACCTGCATTTGGGACTTGCTGGGGTGGGCTGGGTGTTGCTGTGGCATATGGGACATCTCGCTTGAGTGTGCCCGCTGTGATCCTGGGCCAGTTGCTTCATCTGCTCTGGTATCCTCAAGGGCTATCTTTAGAAAAAGTAGAGATGCTGCACGCTTCTTGCAAGCTTTGAGAGGATAAAATCCCTCAATGAGGATGAAATCCATTGATAGGTATTTAGTGTTTAGATGATCTTCATTGCTATAGGTACAACAGTCCCATGGGCAGGGTTCTGCCTTGTCCCTTTGCTGGCTCATGGCTTTGTGACTGTGACTCCTGATACCCTCTTGCTTGACGGGTGATTTGAACACCCTCAGAGCTGCCTTCTCAAAGTTCTCCCAGGGAAAAAATCCAGGTGCTTGTGAACCAGTTTGGGCATTTGCAGCCTAAGAGATTCTGCTTGTGCGGTTTACGCGCTCCCCTCTTGTTTAAATGGCTGCTTGGTCATTAAGCCTAGTCATGGTTATATAATTAAGATGGGAATTAATATTTAATCTGATTGTAATTTGTTGCTGGAATCCATCCCAAACAGTATCTCTGCATGAGGTGGGTGGGTACCTGAGGGAAAACCAAGGCCAGTGTTACATGTAGGGGATTTTCTGCTTGGACACTGAGAATTACAAGTCTGCCTTGGGTGACAGCAGGAACCCTAACCTTTACAAACCCAGAGCGATCACAGTCATTTTGTTATCTGTAGGAAGCAAATGTTTGCTTTATAGTCAGCTGTAATACTAGAGGGGATATGGTAAATCCTTGTTATCAGTATTTGCCAAGTGCATGTTGGGCCAAAATCAACTCTGGTGCAATTTTGTTACTTTCTGGAGAAGAAGTAGACCCGCTTCTCTACAGTATTTTTAGCCTGGTTTTCTAAGGTAAAACTACAGCATATCTGTAGTTATGCTGTCTGGCTGCCTGTCCATCTCCCTTCCCTTTTCCAAGTAATTCTTGGACTTGCTGGTCTGTCACAGCTAGTGGGGATATGGAGGATTCAGAGTTTCTTGAAAATAAGTGATCAAGTAGATCAAGAGAGAGATGGAGTTTCTGCGTGGGCTGAAGGAGGTACTGGAAGATCCCCCCTGGGGAGGAAGCTGCCTCAACTGCAGGAAGACAGTTGAGACAGGTTCCCAACTGACTTGGAGCTGCTGCGATGTTGGCTCTTTCTGTTGTCTTTGTGTTGGTCCCTTGCTGTCTTTGCCTCAGTTTCCTCATTCCAGCTGGGCAGAAGATGCTTTTGCACACTAAATATATGAAGAACACCATCACTCTTAAGTACCCTTCTTGCATGTATCAAAATCCTATGAGTAGGTCACCTCCAAGTGCTGCTTATGCTTTTCTGACTTAGCTTTTCGGTGAGAGGAACCACAGCTGTTAAAACCAAACCTGCCATCTTCATAAAAAGCAGAGTTGACCTGTGTCTTCACAAGCCCTTCTAGAGATGCTAAACCCCACACCAGATGTGGGGGGGAAAGACTGAAGAACTCCTTCTAGTTTGTCTCACTTTAACCAGTACGCTGAAGTCATCCTTGAAACACCACTGGATTTCCTAATTCTGAAGAGTAACAGAACCTTTGCAGGGAGGGGAAGAGCTGGTCAGTGTTTACTTCCAGGAAGGCAGATACCTGCTGGAGTTGCAGCTTCTGAGAAGAGAGATTCCTTGGGAGAACCCAAACACTTGTCATCAGCCTTGCTTGAGCGTATCGAACGTTCTGCCATTTGCAGGTGTCAGGACGCTTTGCTCGAGGGTGCGTAGGTCGTGCTGCTTCTCCCTTGGGCGTGTTATTGTTCACGTCGCTGATGCTCTTTGGTGTCTTTTGAGGCAGATCCTCTCCTGTTGTTAATCCATAGGATCCTGCTGCTGTGCTATGGGCCTGCTTTATCTGAGAAGTCCAGCAGTTGCAGTGTTAGCTCCGTGGGTAATAAACATACTCTGTGGTGGTTATGATAAACAATTAGTGTGTTCCGATGAAACTTTTGTATCGGATGCTTTAAAATCACTTTAAAATTTGCATTTTAAATCGGGTTGCCTGTTGCTGCCCTATTAAATTCAGCTGAGCTATTGAACAGCCTGGTTTATTCTATGCTTTCTTGTTTTTTAAGGTTTTAATTTTTTCTTTTTTCAAGATCTCTTGTGTGGATTTCTTGAGGACAGGCCGTTAATATGAAAGGTGCGTTAATGAAATGGGAGCATCCCCAGAGGTTGCCCTCAGCACAAATTGGTGGGAGAATTAAAATTTAGTGTGTGTGAAGATACTGCATTTGAGCTCAGCCTGCTGTGGCCCTTTGCCTTATTCTACCTGACTTCCCTGCATCTCATCTAGCAATTTGGGAAATTAATTAAAACAGAACTCCAGAGAAAGGTGGTGGGATGGCAGAACTGGGAGCAGAGGTGGAGCAAGCCCGGGCTGCGGAAGCGATGCCGGCCTGGCAGTGGCTTGGGGGGAGTGCAATAAGGTCCTGCTTTATCTGCTCTGGGAAATGTGCATCGTTGATAGTTTCTAAATTGCCTCTTGATAGATGATCAAGTTAACTGGGGTGACCAGGAAGGTGATTACTTTTTGGGATGGATTTCCTCTGCTCTGTTGTATGAATACACCAACAGTTTTGGCAAAACCTGTTTACACTTGCAGTGCTCTGATAAATCTTCTCTTTCAAAAACATCAGCAGTGCTTATAGGTTTTAAAATTGCCTGAAGTTTTGCACTTGATGCAGGACTGTCCTCTCCATGCCTCTTGCCTGGCTGCTTGGATCCCATTTGCAGAACGGGTGTATGTATTTTCCAGACAAAAGTGGAATTGTGCCTGATATTAAAACAAAAACTAATCGAGTGATTTGTTATTACTGCAGCTGAGAAGGCTTTATGCTCCTTTGGAAATCTTTGTCCTTTTTTTTGTCTTTTTTTCTGATATGGTCTAGTGAAAAACTCCAGTGTGCTCTTTGTACTGTGCTGTTTCTTTTCTGGAAATATCACTGCTGCTTTAAAAGGGTGACGTGTAGTCCTTCTCTTAGTCATGTCAACCCAGAGGGACTGGGCTCATTGCAGCCCATTTCTATGCCCTACCAGTCCCACTTCCCTGTTTGATGGCTGGCAAAGCCTTGAGAGAGATCCTAAGGAGGAGACGTGGAGGAGGGTCAGGGAGGGCAGAGAATTAGCAGATGTTCAGGCTGATGTTTAGGGGGTTCAGCCTGTGGTGGTGGGATGGGACAGGTCACTGTGTGCGAGATAAGGCTTGCGTGCGAGACGCTGGGGCACGCTTGAGGTTATCTCCAGCAGTGGGGTAAGAAATGTGGCATGGGCTGGAGGAACTGGGGCTGCAGGCTTGACTCCATTATTTCCTGCTTCAGAGGTATTTTCCCCCGCCGAGGAGGCTCAAGCAGCCCTGCTGCTAGAGAATTTAGGTTGTTGTAGGAGGCCGATCGTGTGCTCCACAGGTTGGCTTGCGCTTGCGAAGGTGCCGCGCGTTGTTGCACAGCGAGGTGTCTTGGTAAAAAACACACAGAAGATAAAAGAGGAAGAAGAAACCCAGAGTCTGATCCAATACCAGTTCCTTTGCTGGGTTGGCAAAAATTGTTTAGATCTTCCTTCCCAGGAATGGTTTTGTAAACATAATACCTCCTGTTACCCATGTAAATAACTGTCATTGGTGGCAATTGTGACGGAGAGAGAAGTGTCTTGAAACTCCAGTTTGATTTACTCCTCTTATTTCCCTCCCCCTCACTCCCCCCAGCTTGCTAACCAGTTGTTTCTGTCAGTGCTCATTGTGGCTTTTGTCAGAAAAATCAAAATAATGATCAAAATTATTTAGCTCTGTTTTTCCTAGGTCACAGTAAATGCAACTTTTCTTTCTTTTCCTTTGTACTCTTCTCTGTACTGAAAACAAAGCAAACCTTTCCTTGAGGAGATGAGTTGTACGTTCCTGAAGTCAAATGTCATCCACTTGAAGAGGGTCCTTAGGAGAAGGCTTCACATCTGGAGGCTTTCCTCAAGAGTCTGTCGGTTGAAAATCTGGCTGGCAGCATTACCTCAAGTACTATTGTGGGGTTTTCTTTATGTGCAAAGTGGGGAGAGAAGGAAGTTTCTCCCAGCTGCTGGCAGAGAATAGCTTCCCATTTACTTAACGCTCGTGGCTGCTGCCAGAATTCTCTGTGTAGCAGCAGAGGGAGTTAAGTGCGAGGTGAAAGGCTTCAGTAACACTTCAGCATCCGGGCACGAGGCTGAGCCATCAAATAATTCTTCTCACTGTTTGTTTTGGTTGGTTGTTTTTGTCGGTTTTGGTTTCTTTTTTTTTTTTTTTTATATCAGTCAAGGCACTTGGATAGCTCTGTAGGTTTAAGGCTCGCGAGGTTGCGCTGTCTTTGTGTGTGCTGAGGGAAGCTGAGGATGATTCTTGCTTGAGGTTTAATTGTGCTTGAACAAGAGTGTCACCCACTTCTGACTTAAAAGTGTCTTGTGGGTTCTTGTCCATCACAGCCCCTGGGTAAGCTGGTTTGATGTCCTCCCTCAGTAATGTGCACCTTCATTCAGTCTGAATTTACCTAGCTGGGGCTTGAAGACAGGTACTGGTATGAAAAGCTGCTCTGGGAGTATGTGTAGGCTGATCAAATTTCAGCTTTTTACTGAGCTGAACACATGCAGGTCCTTGAGTCTTTCACCTCTTTTCCATCCCTTAACCTCAGCCATCTGTAGCTAGCACTAGTGCAAGCAAAAGTCCTGCTTTTCTCAGCCGTTAGGTGTTTGCTCAGCAGAGGAAAGGTTGGACCTGGACCCTGTGAGTCCCTGGGGACACCTGTTTCCCCCCAGCTCAGCACAGAGCTGCCGTTCAGCTCCAACAGCCGGTGCTGGATGTGGCTTTGCAGTTTTGATGGGATCAAAGCCAAGCGGAGGGGAAAGTCAAGAAAAGTCCTGCTCTGAGAGCACCTCTTTGGTGGGCAGCCGAGCTGTTGTCGAGGCAGATTTTGGGTGTTGCAGCAGGATGCTCACGTGCAGGAAACCAGAGGAAGGATTGGGATGTGGCACATATGTGTAGCTTCCATATGGCTAAGAGAAGGGCTGCTCTCTAAGCTGGAATCACACTGTGTAGTTGCAAATGCATAGAAAATACTGTCTTAGTAAGTCTGTAGATAACACCAAGTAACATCTCGGTCACTTCAGGTACGGGCATATGGAGCTTTGCCCTCTCCCACTCATAAAGATGCCTCTGCCCTTTTCCATGTTGCCTACACAATGCAGTTTTTATATTTTTGTGTCTCCAGCCCCTGCCCAGCTGTGTCTGTGAAGCAGCAGTGAGCCTTCAGAAGTAGGAAACCAATAGTAGGACTTCTTGGGCTTTAGGATGGAGACGTTGAGACATTTGGTTCCCTGCTGCCTGACACACTTAAGAGTAGCTCCAGGCAACGCTTTGTCTGCATCATAGGTTTTTAATTTGTAAAATGAGGTATTAAAATTCCTGTCTGAGAGGCTGAGCGTGAATACTTTTGGGGTGGAGGTGTCCAGATGTCATGGGGCAGTGCTGGAGGTGTGGGCTTCAGATGTTGAGCATCTCTGCAGAGATGGGGAATAGGTGCTGTACAAACTACAGCTGTTTATGTGGCTGGGCAGACGTGGTTGTGCCTGCCCGTGGCGTGTCAGTGCTGGATGTGTGTGAGTGCAGTGTGAATACCCAGATGTGTACATGGTATGTGCAGGCTGTAAATGAAATTCCTGATTACTTGTTTATGTATTTTAAAGTCAGTGGGTTTAAAAAAATGCTGCCCTCTTAGGGAGAATATTTTCTTCTCACCAGAAAGTTGTTAAACCGGAAATTTCACAATACTAATTTTTATGGCAATTTTATAATTGTGTGTTTTGGAAAGGGGAAGACAAAGGTGTGGATATGTGCTTTTTTTATGTAGATTTCATTAAAAATGTGACTTGGATTATCCCGCTAGCTATCCGAGCGATGTGAAGGTCTCTGCTGGAAAATGCAAGTGATTATAGGTTGGTGACTAACAAATAATCCTTGGCTAATATGGAGTGGGCTCAATTAATGTTAATCCCTGCTCAGTAGTAGAAGTTGGATAAAGTCAAGGCGATTTTGCAAGGCTTTTCCTGACCTGAACGTGAGAACAATTACACAGCATTCCCTAAGAGGAAACTGGTTCTTTGGAATTGGCATCATTCTCATAATTTCCTTCTTAGACTAGAGAAGCTACCCAAAATGGCCCAAAACTGTCTGCTTGTGAAGATGAAGATTTATCTTGTGCTGATGTTATGTGCTGAGGCTCACAGGACCTCATTAAAAGAGGAGCAGCAGTAATTAGTCCAGATTAATGGAAATAAATCTGTTTTTAGTAATAAATGTAGTTGTGTTCCTTGGTTCAGAGCAGCCACCATCTATAGTGCTCATCTAGCAGTCTGATGCACGGAGCCAAAACCTCTCCTCACCGTGGAGGAAAATGGGTGGTTTGGGCATTTTTGCTGAAATCTCAGTGTAAGTCCAGGTGTTGTTTCAGATATGTTTTAGTGAAATAAGGAGAAGCCCAGAGACAGCAGGGAGAAGCATCACATCCGAGCCTGGACCCCAGGAGGGCCCCAGAGTGGCGTGATGGTCCCCACAGGCGTTCTGCTGCTCGGATACTGGAGCGTTGAAAGCGTGCCCTTCACCATTTGGAAGCAGACCCAGTCCTTTTACTGCTTTGTCCTCAAACTGTCAGGTTTCAGCTGGCTGCAGCTTTGGAAAAAGGAAAGATTTATGTGCTCTAAACAGAAACTTGCGCTGACGGTGGGTAAATGTGCCGTAGATGTTGGAAAGTTAAACAGCCAAGTCTGTGTGAGGGAACATAGGCTATGAAATATGTGTTCCTCCTGTTGCTGTGTTAGAAGTAGATTTAAGTTTGGAAATGGGAGGGCAAATTCCCACCCATTCTGACCCTCAGTCCTAACCATCTTCAAAAGGTGATACTGCTCCTTGTCTTCCTCTACCTTCAAGGGCATCCCAGTAGCTGTGGATATGGGTGTTATCTTGCTATTTTTTCCTAACGTGATCTCTGAGCTGTAAAAGCTCACTTCACGTTTTCAGTGGTAACTGAGTTTCCAGAGGACAATCAGATACTGTCTTTTAAAACTGGACTAGGTGAGAAGTTAGGCTGGGAAGATTCAAAGTCCTGAGATGGTCAAGTCCTAGCTGAGATCATTGCCTTGCCTAGCTGTGGACTCTCCTTTGACTTAACAGTCTAGCATCTCCTGCTTTATTATTTTCCGTGTGTCCTCCTCAAACCCACCCTCTTATCTGCTTTTGTCCAGGTAAGGCTGGTTGGCTGGCTGTACTGATAACGTACCTTTGTGCGTTAGGTGATAACACAAAGAAACAGAGCTTGGCTGGATAAAGCCAGGGATAGTCCCTGCCCGTGGAAGGGGCTGGTGCTGGACACTGCAGCCAAGCAGCGAAGCACAGATGGGTTTCGTGACTTCTCGGAGTCTGGTGCTTTGTCTGGGCTGCCCATTCTGTCTGTTCTCTGCAAAATTAACTCCTGGCCTCAGTCACCCTCACCTTTCTCTCGTGTTGCCGTGCTGCGTGGGTGGTGTGCGTGCTCTGCCATCCTCGTGTCCCTCCCAGAGAAGCAAATCCTCTCTTGGGGTGATGTAGCCTTGCAGTGGCAGTTGTCTGCAGTCAGCTATTGAGACATACTTTCCCATTCCTTTTCTTTGTTGCTGTTAGGAATTGTCTTCTCATCCCCTATGTGCTGGCTCATAATTTCTCATTAATTCACAGTTTGTGCAATTACCTGGGAAATGCAGGAGAGTTGGCAGGAGTTTGATGATCCTGACTTCTCTTCTCGGGGGTAGGTGACTTTGTAACGATACCACATGGAAGAGTTGGTTCTTGTCTTCTTGGAGTGGCACACCCTAGGCCTAGCTGCTGGAGCTCTGTGGGATGGGTTGGCTCTTCTGAAGAGAGCTGGAAAGGGCAGAGAGTGGGCCTGTGTCTGCAGGTTTCTGGGATACTTGGTAGGACTGAAACCAGAACCATTCTTGATGGCTTGTATCTGCTTTGTATTGTGGCAGTTTACCCCCTATCCTGAAGGAACACTCTAGACTTGAACCCCAAGCCTATCAGGGAAATGGGAGTAAGCAGAGGAGGCTCTTTGCTTGACTTTAAAAACCAGAAACGTACAATAAATAGTTCTGAATGCATGCCAGGGGGGGTGGTTTCTCGTGAAAGCTTTCAGCTCAGTCCGAGGTGTGCGTGTGTCTTGGGATGTGTGTCAGAGCAGTGTCACCCCTGCAGAAGGGTTCTTTGCCCTTTTTCTCTGCAGATGGCATTTTGGGTAAGAACAGAGATGTGATCTGGTCCCTTTTCGCAAGGAAAAAGCCAGCACACAGCGAGATAAAAGGACTGTCACTGATTAAAACATCACAGTTACTCAGCTCGTAGCTTGTGTTTTACTTGTGTTTTCCCCATATGAATGCTTCCCTTTTTTTTTAAGGGTTGTATTCATGGGGAGACTTCCCAGCTGCTGGGAAGAACCTCTTGATGAAAACTGGACTAAGCTGCTTGACGGATGGTTTCACAGTTAGAGTTCTGGCTGGTGGTGGAGAAGGGGCTTTACCTGCCTTCCTCCTCCTTTTTTTTATTTTTTATTTTTTCATTTTCAGGTGAGCTGCAGAATCTCATTACCAACAGCAGTGCAGGGCTTTGAAGATTTCTGGCCTAATTATCTTACTTGTGCTGCGAGTAGCAGTGAAATCCATGTGCTGTCAGGGAGGCTTAGCTATTCTACCAGCTGTGCAGGGGTGGGAGAAGGAGGCCTCGGGAAAGGGCTTGTGTGATGGGTTTGTTTTTGATGGCACAGGGTAGCTTGGGTTGTATGTTCCTCACCTCTACAAGTGCTGTGGGATTTCCTCCAAGACCTGGGTAGGGTCAGTGAGGTGCAAGTGAGAAGCTGCTGTGTTCTGGACTCCCATCTGTGGGCTTACAAATGTCTTTTTTGAGTGATGCTCGTGAAGGTCCAGCTTGTGAGGTTGAGTTCTTTCTTCTTCTGGATTGTAAAAGCAGAATAATGGTACATAGAATCTGGCATTTGTTAAACATCATCTACTGTCCTCGGGGAAGGTTCAGGCCAGTTTTCACTGTGTGTGACTTCCTAAGGGCTTCCTCAGCAGGAAGTTTTAGGTACCTTCACATAATTATCAATAATCTTGTGTACAGAGGGTTTTGGAAAACTGATTTCCCCCCCACCCTTTTCTGTTCAGCTCACTTCTAACAGGAGAGGTGCAGAACGAGACCTTAACCTTGAGAAAGGCAGCGCAGAAGGAGCTGCACTGTGGGCAGTGGTCTATGGAGCACATCAAGGGCTTGCAAACTCTCTTAGCATAGCCAAAGACCATCTCTGGAAGTAACAGCTGGACAGGGCACAGCTGTGAGAGAAGATCCCAAAAGAATGCATCAGAAGCCCTCTTTTGGGGAGCTGAGGCAGGATCCTGGTGCCACAGAGGTGGGCAGCTCCCTCCTCCCATTGGACATAGATGTGTCTTCTCTGTGTCAAGGTGATAACAGGGACCGAGCTTTGTCTTGTCAGGGGGCTTTCCCTCTGACCTGGGTAGATAATGCTGGGTGCTTTGCAGAGGTGTTCCATCAACACGGGTGCCCGAGTGCTGCTGTGGAGATGGATCCCATTATCCCTCTCTCTTTGGAGTGGCTGTTGGGTTGTTTTCCATGCAGTGACATAATTACAGAGCTGGTGGGTCAAATATAGCAACTTTCAGTGGGGGCTTGATAGAGACATTTATTTATTTGCAGGTCATTTCCAAGACTCTGGTAGAGATCTATCTCTGTATTTATGCTTCAATACAAGGAGTCTTCTGCTTTTTCAGTGATTATTAACTCTAGCTATTCCCATCCTGAAGCTTTAGCAAAGTGTTACCACTCGTATGTAGCCAGGAAGCTTCTGAGGCAGATACAGTGTAAGTAACACTAAACTGTATGTAGCAAGAAGGTGAGGAAAAGGAGTGCAGGAATATTTGATGCCTTGATCATCAGTTGAAGGTAGAGAGATGAGAAAGATCTTTGATGATTAAGATCTTTGATCTTTAAAATGATGAAAAATTCAGAAACCCTCGAACATAATCCATCCTTGCACTGTGCTGTGGGGCTTTTTTGGGTCAGTATCTCTGTGTCGTCCTGTCCTTAAGGGAACAGGCACAATCATTTCCAAAAAGCTTTGAGGTTAATAGGTTGTTTTTCAGATGCTATAGGTGGTTGGTCACTAGGGGTCTGTAAGAGCTTTTTCCTCTGGCCTTCTATTGTAGCTGTTGTTGTTTGCATTGGGAGTCATCTTGCAAAGTTTCTGTGCAGTTGTGGCTGGGTGGAAGGCAATCGATCGGGTCCTGTGGCAACCTGACCTGGCACAAAAGCTTGGCAAAGTGCTGGTTCCCCTTTGTGTAGCTTCAGGGGTCTGAGTGAACCCTCCCAGTGCTGCTTTGTAGGTGAGGCCGACCAGTCTGTGCAAGGCCATTGCTTATTCCTACTAACGCTTCGTGTGGCTTGCATCTCCAGGATATGGATTGCTGACTAAAACGAGTGTGCAAATTCAAGGAATCCTTGCACATCCTGGGTGTTGCTTTCCCTTTCTGTGCTTCCAGATAGCAGCTGGGAGAAAGTTGGTTTGGAAAACAAAGCTGTCAGGAACCGTTTGTTTAGACACAAGGCAAAATGAAAGCAGAAAACATAATCTGTCTGTTCCCCTCAGCCTCCCACCTTCTTTTTGTTTAAGATGTCCACATGACGTTTACTTTCAATAAACAAAAGATGTTTCTTATAAGCTGGTGTTTACTAGGAGGGAAATGTGATTTATTAGAGAACAGAAATCCCTGCTCATGCCTGTGTTTTCAAAGTGGAGCAAGAGTTCATAATTTTATAGACCTTTCAAGAATACATTTCCTAAAGCAAACAATGAGGAACTGTTAAATTATAGCCATGTAAAACAACAGTGTAATAGTGTGATTGCTCACTACTAATGGCTTTATTATTCCGTACCAAATAGGAGTGGTTTGGGCTGGTGGGAGATAACATGCCTTTCCTGAGATAGCTTTGGGGCCAATTCAGAGGAGAAGGCAATTTTAGATACTTGGGCAACTTCTTTTCCTTGTAATGAGGGAGATAAGAAGGTTATGGGTGTTTTCTTACTCCAGCTTCCTTCCAGGATCATGCAGGGAGGAGCAGCTTCCAGCAAAGCAACGTTATGGTTTCCCTCTACAGTCTGAGAGCCTCTGAAGTCCCACACCGCTCAGCTGAGTTAGGGTCTCAGCTTCTCCAGCATTTTTTTGGGACATCTCTGTGACCTGTTTGCCCTTTAGAGGGAATAGGAGAGTGATGCAGTTTCCCTCCTGCATCGTGGGTGGTGGGGGCTTTGTAGATCCCTCTCCTCAGCCCTGTCTGAGCTCTGGAGCCCTGCAGCACTCCCAGGCATTCAGAGCACACCGTTCAAGCCAGGGGCTTTGAGACTGAGCTGCCATGGGGACTGCTGAATTCTTCAAATCCCTGGGCATGAGCAGAAATGACCACGGAGTGCTGGGTGCTGACATCTCTAGATCCCATGGAGACCCAGGTTTGTACCCCACCTGCCCTTTTCTTTCCACAGCTTCTTACCTGGAGCTTAAGTGAGTTGAAATGTCAGATGTCTGGTTGTTCCTCTGTCTTCCAGTGTGTCTGTCACCTCCAGGTGTTGGTGGCTCAGTGTTGCACCGACCTGGCTGGGAACAAAGCTCAGAAAGCAGCAGCTGTTTGAGGAGGGTCTGCACTCCCTTGTGCAGCTCTGCCAGCTGTTACCCCTTTGGCTGTGCCAGGTGCTTTGTCGCTGCAGGTAGAGGCACAAGAGTCTGGGGTGGTCTCAGTTTCCTTGTTTTATTTGAAGGAATGGCTTGAGCTCCTGCTTCCTCTGGTCTCGAAGTTAGTCTGTGTCTGAGGACATCTGCCTGGAGCCTGGGGGCATCTCTAACAGATGCGGTGCCCTGGCCTTCCTCCAGCTCAAAGTCATTGCAGTGACCTCTGCTGAGACATGTGTGTTGAAAGGGACCAATCTCCTGTTATTTCTTGGTTTCTTTCTCCTGGTTCTCAACTTCTGCATGATACTTTGGGCTCTTTTCTGGCTGCCCTACACATATGATGCTGCAAAACCTGGTACCAGCTTAGCTGGGCTCTTGGAAGAAACCATCTTTGCAAAGAGAGCTGTGGGTTGTAATGAAAGAGCTTTGTAGTGACACAGTTTCAGTGCTGCAGTCTGTCTGTGCTGGCTTTCAGGTTGTTCCTGGGCTAAAAATATGGCCCATTAAGACTTCTGGAACAGGATGTAACCATATTGTAAAGATACTTTATTGATGTAACCATATTGTAAAGATACTTTATTCCTAATGTGTTATTGCTCAGTGATTTAACTGATACCGTATTTGGAGACCTACTTTGTAAAATCACTTTGAAGTGGAAGTTGAGGAAAGAACCAAGTGGGGGGGGGGGGGGGGGGGGTTTCTCTTGGTGGGGGCACACATGGTGCCGCCGTGGGGGGGGGGGA
>JANHGN010011672.1:126642-149687 GCA_024605025.1 Megaceryle maxima | reverse complement strand
TTGTTTTTTTTCTTATTGTGTATTTTGTTTTTTTGTTATTATTATTTTATTTTCGCACCCCCCTCCCCCCGTGTGTGTGTGTGTTTGTTTATACAAATACATCGCCTCCGCTCAGGGAGCCGGATATTTCCAACCCCAAACTATGGCTTTTCAAAAATCGCCCGATGCCTCCAACGCCACGAGGAAAAACCCTAGCTTGCTGGAGATAGGAGCCTTGTGCTTGGACTCGGATATCATCTTCGGCTTCACCAGCCACCTCTTGCGGAGGAAAGCCAAGGTAAGGAAACCTTTCCCTGGCCCGGAGGGCTGAAGGCCGAGAGCGAGTCAGGGGTCCGGGAGCATGTCTGGCTGCCTGCCCTGCTCCGGCCCGGCTCACGGGAAGGGGATGGCGAACTTGGCGGTATAAAGTTGGCTGCCGTCGTTCAGTGGAGGGTTTCAGCACCATGAACAGTCCTAGCGGCTCCGCGGCGCGGAGCAGCGCGGAGCGGTGCAGGGGAACCACGCCACCTGGACCGCTCCCGGCGCTCCCCGCTCGGGAATTGCCGCGTCTTGTGTGCACCCGGCTTCAAATGGGGAGTGGGGACACCGCGTCCCGGTATTTCCAGGAGGTGGGTTTTTTTGTTGTTGTTGTTTTGTTTTTTTTTTTTTTACTTAATAAGAAAAGGAAGGGCTCAGGTCAGCAGCGCGGCTCAGTCCTCACAGCTTCAGCGTCGGCTGGGGAGCACACTCTTTAACACACCCCACCCCCCCTCAACCTGAGACTTGGAGCTGCGGGAGGGTTTTGTAGCCGTTATTCGGGCACATGAAATTTCAGACCAAGTTTCCGGAGAGCTACAGAGCTCTGAGCATGCGAGAGAAGGGAGCCGGGGCGCGCCTCCCGGGTGCATGTGGCTGTGCCATCCCCGTTTCCCCGACTGCCCCCGATAGGGGCACATGGCAGCCCCCGGGCAACATCCTGCGCTCCCCTCGTCTCTCCTCTTCACCTCTCCACCTAAATTTTTCTCGGGTTCCAGAAGGACGGGAGGTCATCGTCCGAAGTACTCCGAGGGGTTCTGCCTGCGGTGCGGTGTCGCCTCAGGGCTGTGCAGGGGCGCACACATGGCCCCAGACCTTCCCGGGGCGTGGAGCTATTGGGTGGAAGGCTTCAGACACGTGCTCGGGAGAGACAGGGAAGTTTAAGCAGACAGGGAAGGTGCCTTTTGGGGGTGTGTGGATATTTTTTTTTCTTTTCCCCCATATGTTTTTCCCCACTCTTTGTGCTCGGCACTGTGCTCAGTGCTCCACATCGCTGCAGATCCCACCCCACTGTTCAGTGCCACCCGCACCCATCTGTGTGGTGATGGGGAAGGCGACAAGGACCCATGTTCGGCATCATCTGGGGAAGCCGCAGCCGTCTACCGGCGCGCCTCGCTGCTCCCCCCCCGCAGGGTGCCGGGTTCGGCTCCCGCTCCGTTCCGGGTGGGATCGGGGGCTCCCGTGTGCAGAGCCGCGGCGACGCCGGCAGGTGGCGCTCTGGTCACACGGACGGCGGCGGCGGCAGCCGGGCGAGGTCCGCGTGGCCTCTCCGCGAGACCCGGGCACATCCCAGCTTGGCCCCTGCCCACCGCCGCCCAGCCGACCACCGCGGGAGCAACCGGAACCGGGCAGTCAGGGGGGAGTACTGATAGGCGCATAGTCCTCCTTCTGGGGAAAAAAAAAACCCTCCTCTATCAAAAAGTGCTAAATATACGAGCCGGGGAGGCAGCCAAGTAGACAATTAGCTGCGAACGTTAATTTCTCCATCTGTCAGGTCAATTTTCGCATGTAGGAACATCCCATCGCCTGGGGAGTCGGCCCCGGAGGCGGCTGTGCCCCGGGGCACAGCGCGTCTGCCCACGGAGGGGGAGGCACCGTACTCCCAGCTCCGCGCAGGAAAGACCAGCCGCGGGGGCGGAGCGGGGGGAGCGGGCCCCCGACCCCCGTTTGCAGCAGCTCCCACATCCACAGAGCTCGTTCCGCTCCCGCGGCAGGAGCCGACGCCTGCGCGGCTTTCCTGCCCCCATGCTTTGCAGAGGGACAGGCACCCCCAGCCGGGCTCCCTTTTCCTCCCTCCCGAGGAACTTGTGTGTTGGGGTGTGAAGAAAGCAACCGCGGGAGTGTCCACGCTTTAGTCACACCGGTTTGGGACTATCCTGTGGGGTCACTATGAAACGGTATCTTCTTCCTCTCCCAAACCTAAACCCCAGCCCGCCCTGGACGAGGCTCCCCCGCCCCTCTTACCCCATCCGCCCCCGCCCAGCCCCTCCTCCCCTGCCCTCCGAGCACTTTTCCAGCTTTTTTTTCCCGAGGTGTTCCCGTGCTCTGGGTCCTTCCCCGTGCTGCTGTGGGAGCTCACTCCGCCTCCCTCTCCCAACACAAACTCTACTCCCTTCCCAACATGGGAGGCAACATCACCTAGAGCGGCAGCCCGGGCGGCGGGGAACAGGCGAAATCACCCTTGTCACCCCCTGCCCCGCCATGGGCGCCGCGGGCCGGCCGCGCCGCCGGGCGCCGTGCCACCTGCACTAGCGGGGAGCGGAGCAGGGGCACGGGCACGGGCACATCCTCCGCTATCATGATCGCGGCCGCCGTCAGGAAGGGTCTGGGACCTGAGCCCCGGGCACCGGGGGTAAGTTGTTAGAACACTCCGCCCCGCGTTTGAGCTTCTTTTTCCCCACTTTTTTCTTCCTTTTTTTTCCTCTCCCCTCCTCCCCTCCTCCGTGGGGGTGGTGAGAGCCGCGTTGCCCTCGCGACCCACGGCGCTGAGCTCTGCTATCTCCGCAGGTGGCGGAGGGGAGCGCGGCGCGGGAGCTCTCCCCGCGGAAGAGGCCGCCGGCCGCCGCCGAGGAGGAGCGCTGCGCCAGCCGCCCGCCGCCCGAGGGAGCGGGGGCCGCCGCAGGGGGCGAGCCGCGGCCTCTGGAGCGGGGCTGGTGCCGGAGCTGCCAGGCCCAGCTGGCGGAGCTGAAGAGGCAGGCGGCGCGGCTGGCCGCCGGCGGCTGCCCGCCCAACGCCCCGCCGGTAAGTGGTCCCACGCCGTCCGTACAGTGCCGAGCACCCCCGGGCGGGCGCGTAGAGCGGGTGGGCAGAGGGGGGGAGCTATGGGGGTGCGGGGGCCGCGGGAGCCTGGCCCCCAGCCCAGGTGGGGTCAGGTGTCCGTCCCCGCGGGTTTGGGAGAAGAGCGTGACGACAAAGCTGGCAGTTTCCAACCCAGGAGGGTTCTTGAAAAGTTCAAGGATTTCCCGTGCTAGGCTTTATTAAAAAGTGAAACTGCGGCTGCACGCTCACCCTCTGCTACAGTCACGGCTTCCAGTAACAGTTAAATACAAGTAGCGAGTTTGGCCAGAGGAGCGGGAGAGTAGACGAGCGGCTGTGCGGGTGCCGCCCGGGACGCGCACTTGGTCGAGCCTCGGAGCCGCTCCGAGAGTCCCGGTTCCGACCGAGCTCTCCACCCCGCCGGGGCTGCTCCCGCCGGCCACTGCCGCCCAGCCCTGGTGACACCGTTTGGGGGGGATGCCGGCTTGATGCTGTGGCTGGGCTCTGTAGCTTCTTCATCCGTCCTACGAGAAGCTGCCGATAGCTGCGGTTCAGCTCCTCCTCTCGAGGAGCCCATAAAATGCAGTTGAAAAACACACACTCGTGTTTGTGGCGCGGGAGGAAAAGTTTGAGAGGGATGGCTTTGCTGGGCTTTCGCTCTCTGGGTGCTTGAGTGTACTTCCCTGGCTGATAGGCTCAGTTTTGTCCTCAGTGTCACTGGAGCGAGCCGGGACTGTCATTCAGTTTGTGCCTCAGGGTGGCCCTTCATATCTGGTAGTGAATGGAGAAAGGGTGCGAGCGCGCCAGAGGTTTCCTTTAAACACATGTGCAGCTTTATTTGTGTGTATCATATTTTTTCTTTCCGTGTTTGTTTTCTGTATGTCAGAAGTCTTTATTATTGTTGTCTCTTTTCCTTTAGTGAGGGCATGTGAAACAAAACTTTTAAAAGGAGATAGAGGTGAAAAACTAGTCTTGATACAGAGCCTTGCCAAGGCACCTGAAGAGATCCCAAGGATTAGCTTACGGGGCAAAATGCTACAGAAGACCCTGAGATTCTGTTTCAGGGCACACAAAACGTGTGTTGGGTTTTTGATAACATTTGGAAATAACGTATTGTTTTCTAAACAATGCTTATCGGGATGTTTGCAAGAATGGGGGGGGAGGGTCTGAAGAGGAAGCCAAACCCTACTGACCTTCGTTTTCATTCAAAGAGTTCCTGTATGATCTACAGAATTCCCATTGAATCTAAATATAGTTTTGTTTGGAAGTGCATTGTGGAGCAGTGTCCGAATGCACAGTGAGATTTGTATTTTCAGGCCAGATCCAAAGCCCTTTGAAATCAACAGGAGTCTGTATTGACTTGCTAGGTTTGGAGCGGGCTCTTATTTCTGCAGTGTAAAAGGTCACGTATCTTATCTCATTGAATTCAGGACTGCTGGACCTTTTGTTTTTGGGATTGCTGCAAATAGAGGACAGAAGTTTAATTTCCCCTTGTGAAGTACATGCAATATGCTGTTTCACTGAGGAGCACATAACCTGTTGTTGTTCCTGTTGTTGGGGCAGGCCTCTGCAGTAAAGAATAGTGTCCTATCTGGGAGAGGATCTCTGTCATGGGAAAAAAAGAGCAGGAGAGTCAGGGGGCCTTGGCCAGGTGTTCAGGTGAGGAGACCTGTGAGCAAAGGCCTGTTTGTGTGGTCTCCTTCCTGCAAGTCTCAGGGGACTTCCTTGATAAGCACTTGATGATGGGTAAATGAATTCCCCTTTTCTGCAGGGTTTCAAAGCATGCCTAGGAACATAATAAAATA
The DNA here is from genome assembly GCA_024605025.1 of Megaceryle maxima. NCBI lineage: Eukaryota > Metazoa > Chordata > Aves > Coraciiformes > Cerylidae > Megaceryle > Megaceryle maxima. The sequence continues at coordinate 144,831 of JANHGN010011672.1, read as the reverse complement.
GTAGTCATCGCAGTGTCAGAACCTCCACAGACGTGACCACAGAGTAACAAAAACCCGAAGTTTACTTACTGAGTAGCATACAGTACAGTTAGATATTTTTTTTAATACATTTTCTAACACCTGTGAGACCTCTAGCTAATTGCAAGCTCAACCCCCCCCTAATCCTGGTGTAGTGAGCAGCTCCTCAGGAAGGAAGATGCAATAAACAGTCCTACTTACTGCCTTCTGAGTGTGAAGTAGGTTAGCAGGAGGTAACAGTCAGGGGTTCAGCTACTCAGCTGCTGCGAATTGGCCTTGCAGTGGGAATCTGATGCAATATGCTGGCATGTTGAGCACTGTGTAATGTTTGTGCCAGGAAGGCAGCTTGCTTCCCCCCCTCCCCTTCTTTCTTGTTTAATTATATAACAAGACATCTGAAAAAGCAGCTCCTCTCCATAACAGTTTCATGCCCATACAATAAAAGTCCAAAGAGTTTCTTATAAGCTCTTCTAATGTACTGTCAAACTAAGCAACTACTGGATGAGTAAACACCAGAAGGCTACTGCTTGGAGCATGCTGCTCTCAAAGGATTTACCTCCTTTGCCATAATAATTAAGGGATCTTTCAGCACAGATTCAGAAAGATTTCCACACCTGGTTGAAAACCCTTTGGAAAGGTGGGTGGGTGCCTCAGAGATGAAAGAAGGGCTAGTTTCCTGCTGTTGATATCTTTCCTGATGAAAGAGAGGAGGTGTATTCTCATGCGTGGGGCAGCTAACAAGGGGTTGAATTCACATTAGAATAAAAAGCCAACATACTGTTTGCAGTCTGGAGGGATAACAAATCTAATTGCTTGGGAGGGCTATGATTCATACAGTTTATGTATTGCTGTCCTTTCAATTAGACATATTTATAATATATAAATAAAGTTTCGGTGCTCAGATGATGTGCATTGATTAGAGAATACTGTTAGTTGTTTGTGTCACTTTATAAGTCTTCCAAATCTCTGTGGACAGCTGATAAAAAGCTACACCCCTTTGATTATGTTGAAGCTCTTCCACAGTTCTCCCAAGTACAAAATTTACTGCACCCTACATTGTCAATTCTCTTCCTTTTACTGCTGCTGCCTCTACAGTTTGCCAACACAGTGAGGCCTGTGTGTGAATCCAAATGTGATTTTCACAAAGCACAGATGGAAATGAGCAAAGTTAAATCTGAAATTATTCCAGATTAGCATTTTGGTATTGCAGTATCAGCCTCAGTTGCTGGGTTATGTACTGAACTAATGTAGGAGCAGGAAAAAAAAAAAAAATAGGTCCCTTGGTTTATCCCTAATTAATAAAAGTTTTGTATGTGTCTTGCAGGTTGTATCCCTGGGGAGATGGTAATGGGATACAGGATCTCCTACCTCCAGGGTTGTGGCTGGGGTTGAGAGCAGGTTGTTGTGCCTGGAAGTTGTTGCTGTTGGCAGCTGTGGGGCAATCCATGGGAAATGGGTTGGTGGTCTCTGTCTCACTCCCATTTGGCAAATAGCCTTGTCACAAAACCACCATAACAATTACTGCTAATTGGCATCACTGTTGGCATTTTCACAGGAGAGGCTGAGGACCGAATGGTGGATGTAGATTAAATTAGTAATAATAGTACTTGGCACCTTAAATCTTCACAGTGCTTCACAAATGCTAATTAATTAATTAATTTGCGTGATGCCCCTCTTCAGTAAACCCAAATGTGCTGTCATTTCTAGAGAGGTGTGTGTCAGAGCGAGATGTGTGTCTCCTGAAGGAAGGGGATGGGCTGGGACTGTCCAACATGAGAGGTGTGCTCCTGCAGCTGCATCGCTGGAAGTAAACCCTACACTCCCTCTAGCGCAGGCAATAGCTTTAAGGATATACAGCTACTGTAAAAGGGTTTTAGCTAATCCCTTAGGAGCAGAGGAAGAAAGCTCTCTTAGTATGAGGAACCACACACACTGACACAGCTACATTCACTGAAAGGTTTTATACTGGTATAAATGTTTTGGTTATAGAAAAGTAATAATCATACCCAATTATACTGGAATAAAATATATATTTTTCAAATAAAACTGAAAGGAGGCCAAAACCAGAGGAAGTTCACTTTCAGAGTGATCAGTTTTGAGGATTGCTTGTCCCTGCCCAGGGATTCAGACACGTTGTATTACCTGCTCCCATCCACCCTCACTCTCCAGTCTGAGCAGTTTATATTGTACCTACTGCCAGTTCAGGAGGGTGTCAAAGGCAGCATGAAGGGGGGGCAGAAACATATGTATTGTAGCTTGAGTTCAGCCAAGTTCTTGCTGTCCCCAGTTTTTAAGAGCTTCTTTGCTTGCCTTCCCCTCTTGCCCCCTACTGCATTAACTACAGTGCATGTTACATGAGGCACACCACTGAAGGGCTTCCAGGGAGAATGAGGGACAAAGGAGGGAATGTGCGCTGTTTATTGCTGGTGGGGTGGACCATGCTTTTTCTCAAATACCTAAAAAAACCAACCCTGCCTTCCCAGTTGACTGGGTAAGATGTGGTTGGGTACAAAGAGGCACATGTCTGCAGACAGTCTTGGTGATCAGGACAGGTCATGCCTTTGGTTGCTAACAAACCATGAAGCATTTGAAGGAACTAAGCAACTCCCGTTGTATTCTTGGCAGGGCTCTGTATTACACCAGCTAGAGCTGGAGGAAGCCTGGCTTCTCTGGAAAAAAAGGAAGATAGGGGTGGCTTTAGACGTGCTGTTTGTACTGATGTCTCAGATGTGCAGATGCCACACAGCTGCTGGATTGACCTGCTGCCTCACCTACTCTGATCAAAACTGTGGTCCTTTGGAACACCTGTATGTGCTGCTGATTGCATCACTTGAGGGGGAGATAAAGAACAAAGTTTTGGGAAAGGCATGCTCTTTCCTGTGGGTTTCTCCTGAGTGCTAAATAAGCCCTGCATGTTTCCATGAGCAGCAGAACTAAGGAAGGATGGTTTGGTAGGATGGATGCTTTGCTCACCTCCTTTGTTCCCCCACCCCTCTGCATTATCCCAGCTGTTCCCTCCTTGTTCCTGATGACTTGATAAGAGGCAGCACCTTCTCTGCAGCTGTATGCAGACTGGCTGACAATAAGCTAGTACTTCCATGTCTCGCTTCTGCTAACAATTAGTAAGGGGTAGGTCCTCCCCAACTTCTCTCATGGCCAGTCTGTGGAAGTTGAATGAACTTGTTTCTACCTCAATTTGAGATCAGTTGACAGTTTCAGAAGCTGTTAATGAGGGCTGGTAGCAAGGAGGATGGAAAGAAGGGCAATGCAAAGAAGGGGTTCTCGTTGCTTTGGAGGACACGCCAGGACAGGTGTGTGATTGAGGACTGTGGTCTTTATGTGTGAGGGTCAGGTATGCTTTGTCATTCCTACCTTGGCCATTGATGACATAGTACCAGCAGGACTAGGAGACCTCATGTGATCCCTGGCTGCCAGTATTTGTCTCCTAACTGCTGTGGGCACTGTTGGGTGCTTCAGGAACCTGTGCTGCACATGGAGGAGCCTGGGAAAGGGCTCTGTGACCTTAGCATTTGCTGCAGGCTCATGCTTCTCTGAAAGAGCAAAGATTTGGACCACATGGAGATGTCCTGCAACATTTGAGATGCATGTGGCATAAGTCTTAAGCTTTTAGAAGCAAACTCTGACTCTTTGTGGTTTTCTTCCCATGCCCATTGTTTTCTATTAATGTCAACTCTTTCTACTAAGTGGCATGGTCACCTGGAATTTGAGAGTCCCAATGATGAGGCTGCTGAATCTTGGATACATTTGTTGTCTTCTGTTACTGAGGGGTTGTTTTCCTTTTTATGGGAGGCCTTTCTGCAGCTAGGTTGTTGTGGACAAGAGGAGCTGAGTGGGAAAACTGTGTAGTTTACAGATTCTTCTTTAGAGGAATCTCCTTTTCATGTCTTTTTACAAGCACTAAATGTACATTAAAATGTTTTATATTTAACATTTCAAAAATGCCTAAGTGGAAAACTCTTGGTTAATAAATATGAAACTATGGGTCATTTTTTTTTCTGAGATGCACATTTAATGTTTAATTTAGTGAGAGAATTGCAGAGACTTGGCTGAGGAGTGCTTCAGGCTATAAGCAGTGATGCGGATTTCAGGTATGAGTACAGCCTAAAAACAGGGATAGTGATAACACCGTGTCAAATATGTTGACGTGAGCAGTTCCCTTGTTTCAGTCAGTGCAGTGGTCCCCATGCTACATGATAGGCTGCGGAAACAAATTGTAATGAGTTTGCTTTAGACATTTAGGATTTTCAAGTATGCCCTTTTAAAATACAGGTGAGTAGGATTATCTTGCAGTTCAGATGCTGGAGGCAAGAGACCTTCTCACTGGGGGATCTGAAGTGGGGGAGCGGGGATTGTGCAATTAGCTGAAGGTACTGTGGTCTCCTGGGTAGCTCAGGGTAATTAGTATTGCTCTGGTTCTTTCTCTAGATAATTCCTTCAGCACCCTGCCCTATTAGGAAAAAGGGAGGAAGCACATAAACCATTTCAAAATCCCAGGGGGTGGAAAAGAGCATCTGCCTCTAACATCTGAGGTTACTTTGAACCTGTTGAAATATGTAGTAGCTGCTTTATTGTTTTTGCCAAGAGTTTCCACCTACAGTGATCCTAACATCTGACTTGTTAATAGTGAGGTTGTAGGAGGCAGAAGTGATCCTCGTCTTCCTCAGCCAACAGCAGCTGATAGTGGCTGCTGCTCTGGATCTGGCACCACAAGGTATTGGTGCCAGGGTGGCTGAAACCACCAAGAGATTTTTCTTTCCCAAGACCAGGATCACCCACCATGTACACAGTTGCTGCACGGGTCTCCTGCTGCTTGGGTACCCCACTGTAACTGCACGTTGTGGGTCTGAATCTCTCTTCCCACAGAGAGGATGTGGATGTGGAGAAGAACCAGTTAGTCCCTGGGTTTTCAGCTGGCATGTGAATGTTTTGTTGTGAAAACTGAGTGGAGATGCTGCTTTATCCTGGCTAGAGGAGGAGAACCTATCTGGAAATGTGTGCATGCTTTATGGAAGATTTTTCCATGATGATGCTGTTGTCTTTCTCTAAGTTGGATTAACTTCAGGAACTAGATATATTTGGATATTGGTCACACTGATTATGGCAGGCAGCTGTCCATTTAGGAATATTGTATATATTTTTTAGTTGTTTATTTATTTATTTTATTTTATTTCACTGGGAAAGTCTGGAATTTAATTTGTCTGGATTTGTCTTGCTGTCCTCTGACTTCAGACCTGCAGCACTGGAATAACTATTTTGTATTTACATGTCCAGTATATCCCCAAATAAAAAGCATCTTTAGGAAGGCGGGAGTCTTGGCTGTCACTGGCTGTGCTCATGATCAGGAACAGGATGACATCTTTTACAAGTGTCTACTAATTTTATATAGTCTTTCAGATGAGTGGCCCATGGAAGAAAACTTGGGCCTTACTTTAAGGAGAATCATACCTCCTACTGTCTTTGTTAACAGGAGGAATTGTGTCCCATTGCAGGGATGACAGACCTGAATTTAAACTCTACATCTGGCACTGACTTTGTGAATTTGGGCAAGCTGCTTAATATCCATGCGCTTAATTTTTCCTTGGCCCAGCAGAGAGGAAATGTCCGTTTCCAGTAAAAACTACTTTTGTGGTGTGGATTCTCTCTTGCTTTTATGGCTTTGAGCATTATTGATTGCTGCTCTTAGTAGAGCTGAGTGCTCCTGTAATATGTATTATAAGAAAGAATATGCAATAGCACAGGGACACAGAAACAGTGCACTCGGTAACTTGCAACTGAACTTTCAGGTCAGGTGTTGGGTAGGAGGTTCTAGGGCTGGGGATTCTGCAACAGCAGAAACAGCAAACCAAGCCAAAGGCTTCAGATAAATCCTGAAGATAGTAACAGTCCTGAAAACCTGCCAGCTCACCAGAAGGGGAGTGGTGAGGCTGTGGAAGGGGACTGAAGGTGATGTGGTGTATTTCAGGCAAAGGGGAGCTTGGATTAGAGTTGTGCTGATGCTATCTAAAAGGAGTTTATCTACATACTGCGATGTGCCTTCCTGTGATGAAACTAGAAAGCTGCCTTGTGGAAATGTGGCGTGGTCTTGAAAATCAGGAACTTGCCAGTGGCTTTAGTCACTCATACCACTGTTAATGTTTATGCCGAAGTGTTTAACTTACTAGTTTCTTATTAAAAATGTTTTATATTTAAATGGAAAAATTGGAACATTTTCTCTAGACACCTAAGAGTAAAGTTCCAAATGTTGATTCCAAGAAATGGGGGTTGGTAGGGATGTGTCACTTTCTAAGAGTAATGTATTTTTCTCCAGGATAAATTAAAGTGAATGTAAACTTCTGGTTTATAATTCTTTGGACTGACGGTTTTACTTTGAAGCTGTGTGAGCTTTTAAGGCATAGCTGGCAGATGTTCATTTTCATGTTGGAGAAAGAATGTTTAACTGGTATAAATATATCCACCTATTTTAGGCAACATAGTGCTATTGTTGTATGTTTGTTTTATCGCTAAGAGTCTGGCTGTTGTATGCATCACCTTAACATACAGTGAATCAGCAAAATCTCGGCGCTTGCTCACAAAAAGAGGCTTAGGTGTGCACAATTATCCTTCTTTCTGAGTCAAGCCTTAAACTTAGTCTTTGATCAGTGTTCGTGGAGTTTGGCAGGCTGCTCTGAGTTTCAGCTGTGGCCGGGCCAGCATTACCATACGTCAATACCTGTGCAGAATTGATTGGAATGATGGACGGCTGTGGGAAAATGATCAATTTTCATTTAGCTCTTAGCAAATCTTCCCCAAACGTTGCTGAGGGATTTTACACTGCTCGGTGAATGGAATGAGAAGTCTTCTATACAAAACTGAAATGTGATACTTCTGGCTAGGCTGGGCATTGACTGGCTTTCAGCATTAACTGTGAAAGTGAAGCATTAGTCCTAGTTCTCGCAACATTCAAAAGATTATGTTTCCTGTTTTACCGCGACGCACAATTTGTTACAGTGTGATTTGTGTCGCTGTCAGTGTGTATATATTGATCAGTGCTGATTATACTGTAAAAGGGTAGTGTTTGCCTTTGTGTTTCAAGTCATTTGGGAAGTTAGAGGTACTCAGTTTGTATTGTACTTTTTTTTTTTTTTAATTGCCTTGTTTTGTTCTCATTTTATTGTGTGTTGCAGCATGTAGTTACTCCTTTCGGCATTGTTGCTATTCTCCTGGACTTCAAAGTACAGCAGTAAATATTTACCTATAGATTTATCAAGTAACAACAACTTTTTTTTTTCTTTTTTTTTCCTGTGGGGCTTGCCTGATGCTTTTGCATCTTATGTGCCTCCCGAGCAGTTCAGAGGTGATGACTGTGCCCAGGGTACATCCCACAGCCCTCATCAGAGTGGTACTGTAGAGTATTTTAGAGGAGGTGATCCTGCTGGGGTGGTTGAGGGCAATGACATCATGCTGGATTGATGATACACATCTGATTCCCATCACAAAACAGGGCACTGGGAGCCGTTGTCATCCCCGGACTGTGACGTGTCTCCAGGGTCTCTGGGATGTGGCAGTTTCAACAGCTCATGGAAATATCATGCAAGTGGCTTGTACGAGCAAGTAATCTGGCCATCCTTGTGTCAATTGCTTTACTACTTGTGCATCATATGTAGAGGCTCTCTTTACTGCTTGGTGTAGAGTAGTGAAGACACTCAGCTCTTTACTTGGTAGCTGTTGAGTCCTCTGATTGCCTCTGGACAAAATATGCCACCGTTGTGACAGACTCTCTCTTTAACACCAGATTGTCTAGTGTGGGGTATAAAACCAGCCTCTTGTATCTACTGCCCCACTGCAGTCCAGCTGCAGCAACCAATGGCACAGTTCCATGGATGGTTAAGAGGCCAAGAGCCAAACCTTAAAATGTGCGCTGTGCTTCATCTGTGGAGTGATGTTGATGTGGAGGTGGCTTCAGAAGCCAAGACCGATGCCAGGCCTGGGTGACAAGTCACCAGCCCAGACTGGGAGCATACCACTTAGCTTGTTTCATGCAAGGAAAAGGTTTTCAACTGCAATAAATAGTCAGCAAAAGTTGGACAGATCTGTCCCCTGTTCAGCAGGTGAAGCTTGACTAATGATGCCAGAGCACCTGATGTCCAAATGGTTGAAGGAAAGGTAGGGAGATAGTTGAGTGAGCTAATCTCTGTCAGCTAGGACGAGGCGGAATTTGCTTCTCATGTGGTGAGCGTGCTTAGAGCAAGTGTAAAGAGCATGACAACCCCTGCCAGTGTTGCACTGTATGTTGTGCTGACAGAGGAGCAGAATTTTGGCCTGAATTTAGCAAAAGTGATTGCTGAGCATTAGGACAAGGGAAGTTTGGTTGACTTAGGCATTATTTGAGAAACATTAGCCATGTTATGATAGCACACGAGTTTTCTGTTGGACCTGACTGCTCCATTTGTGAGAATGAGTGCTCCAGTAACAAAGAAGAAACAGAGTTCAATCTTTGATGATAATGGTCACATAATACCCATGTGTGTGCCCTGATTCTGGGTACATCATGTGGAAAAGAGATGTTCCCATACTGCTGCTTGGCCATTTGATGCCACAGAAACAGTCATTAATGATGAGAAACAAATTTGGTCTACAAAATTTATCCTTTGAAGGGTGGAGGCAAGGCACAAGAGTCTCTGCCACTGTCATTTCTGGGTAATGCCGGTGTTCTTTTTCTCATAGGTGGGCAGAAAATGGAAGGGCTGGTTTGTCCCAAATACCACTTTTAGAAGAAGTACCTTTGCCTTAATATGAACTACACATGCTGCAGAGCTTTTGTAAGCTATCTTGAAAACTATGCTGTGGGTGAAATACAGGCCAGTATTTGGCCTGGAACTATTTTGCCTGTAGCTTGTAATTAAGTATAAATTTAACCCCCAAATCTCCAGTTAAAATGTTCAGGTGTTAGCATAGCTTGTGTAACTGTGAATGCAGAGGTGAGCTATTTTGCTGTCTTTCTCTGAAGATTTTGTTGCAAAGAAAGGCAAGTACATTTGACATTCCTCCAACAAGCTCTCACAAGGGTAATTTTGTGTGGATGATTGAGTGGCATGGAAGATACTGTACTTTTGTGGGTTTTGTAAAGAGGAACTACAGTTGAGGTAATTTATAATATGCAGAGTCTCAGCAGTCTGATGAGAGCTTCTTTCAGCAATTACCTGTAAGAATAAAGTAAAAAGCATTTATTATTGATATTCATATTCCATATATTAAGAAATATTTCTTCTGATATTATTTTTTTTTGTAGGCTCCAAAGGAGTGTAGAGCAAGACAAATGTGGTCAAGGAAGAAAAATATATGAGTTGATGTATTAAGTTTACATAGTTTTCTTTTGATGGATTTATGGTTTTTAATTACACCTTCATGTCTTTCATTGAGATCCCTGGAGGCCCTTTCTGAATTTCATGCTTATACTTTTATAAATATGAATGCTTTAACCTACCACCTTGTGCAGTCTTACTGCTGCTTGACTGACCTCTGGTAAAGTTACTTTTTGTTTGAGTTCAAAATTTGAGACCTCCACAAAGAGATGAATTACTAGAAAAAATATTTGTGTGATTTATTAGTTTCTCAGCCTGCCATGTTGTGCCTGTGAAACACAGGTTGTGAATTGGTTTCTCTGATGTTTGCATGGAAGGGTGGACTTTGTGCTCAGCATTTGCCAGTTGATCATAAGTAGCGACACCCTGGTCTCAGCCGTTATAGCCTTACTGGATCCCAGTGGGGTGTTTGGCAGTGGAAAGTAGTCATGTCTTTGGCAATAATCCTCTGGAGAGCCATAACTGGCTTTAGGGAAGAGTGTGTTCATTAATATGTTGTCCCGACTCTGTCTGTGCATCTCTTTGCTTTTGTCTTCAGTCACATCTGGCAGTGGATTTTCATTTCATAACAGTTTGCATTGTGATTCTTTATTGACAGTGGAATTGAAAACCTGTGTTAACAGGTGGAAAATGAAGCCTCTTGGCACTGTGTTGTTTCAGCTGATTTACACCAGTGAAACAGAAAAGGAAGCCAGACTGCAGAACTGGGTCAATGTCTGTATTCGAAATTCATCTCTCTGTATTGGTATCATTACCTCTGTCTGCTTTTTTTTTCCTAGCAAATCCTCTTTTTCATGTTCAGTGGGAACATAATTACTTGTATGTGGAGGGACAAAAAGTAGTGCCCGGATTTGTTTGGCTTAACCGAGACGAGACATAACTTATCCAAGAGGTAAACAACCCAAGATGTTAATACTCAGTTTTTCCAAAATTTACTTGCCTTAAAACTGACCCGGAGCCTGAATATTCAGGCACAACTTTAGCCCCTTTTCTCAGATTTATGCTGTATATATTTTTATTTTTCTGGTCATGGCTGCTCCTAAGTACATGCAGCTGATGAGCAAAATATCTCTGATTTGTGCTGTTAGAATTTAGTTGGGTTTCAGCTTCTTACTGCCAAGTCTTTTGATAACACGAAAGATATGTTGTATGCAGGGTTGGCTTTTGTGACCATCCCTAAGTTCTTCCCTGAATTTTTATTGCTGTGGGAGGTCTTGACTCGTGTAGGATTGGGCGCAATGAAAAGCATGGAGTAGATAGCTAAAGTACTACAGTGCAGAATAAACACTTGACCCTGGGAGGTGAACACGAGTGACAACACAAAGGCCTTGTTTTCTGAGGTGCTGCATGGGAAGTTCTCTCATTTTCTGTTTTCTTTTTGAAGTTTTAGGTTTTAATTCTTCTTGCTAGTCCAGGTTCAATCTGATTTTTCTTTCTTCTTGCCACTGGAGAGCAACACCCCTGTTTGCCAGTTTTGGGAAGTAGTGCAGGTGCCCCCTCAGTACTAAAGCTGTGCTTCTGCTTTCTTTGGAAGTGGTAAAAGGTGTGGTACAGGTTATCTCACTAAGCATAATGGTACAGAAGTTGTTCATCTACATCTAAAGGAGTGAACTGAAGAATGTTTATGATTGTTCAACAAGAAAAAATGTTATTCCACACTCTGACAAATCCACTTCTTTCTGTACCTTGACAGGAATCCTTAAGTCTGCACAAGAGCAAAGAGTTAAGGTAATCCTGATCTGGTAGAGGAGTTAGTTAACCCAAGAGTCTTGTAGCTCAGCTGAGTACAATACAGGAGTGACATCAGTGAGAGATTAGTTATCTTCAAAGACTGTTTACTTAATGGTTGGGGAATCGCTGTGTTTGTAGGTAGAGGTCGGAAATGTCCTCAGGCAGGCAGGAGCTGATAGCATTTAACAGAGCAATGGTGTTTCTCCTCAAGTATCCTTACATTGCTGTGTGCTTCTCTCAGCCTGCTGGCTGCCTTAGCTTTTATGTATGCCACAGGTACAAAGGTCTTTAAGAGATTTCCAAGGTAATTTTGGATGCTAAGCACAGAACACAAGCAGTATCCCTGTAGCTTTTGAGTTATTTCTTCCATGTCTTATTGAATTTGACCCTATACAGGGTAATAATATGGAAATAATATGGACAGTCTGCAGCCTCTAGCTTGGTTTTTTTCATTGTTTGCATTTATTTATTTATTTACCCACAACTCCTGTTAATTTTCAGGGGAGATGTGCTTACAGGGTGGTTTCTGAAAGCATACCCCAAGTTGGTGTGCCTGTCTGTGGAATACTGGGTAGAGAAGAGAGAAGGGAGCAGGATCTTGATGCTTTTCAGTGGTGGGCTGTCATTGGCCTGTCCTGTGGTGCAGTGCGATGGGTACAGGGCACGTGTTGCTGTGCTGAGCTGGCTCTGCTAGGAAGCACATTTGTCAAGGGTACAAGTCCTCCTGATAAATGCTCCCCACCCAAAACCCAAATGGTGTAACAACTTGAGGAATCAACTTTTACAAATCCTGGGGCAGTACTGCTTGTATTTCTTATTGCTATGTATTTCTTACATATATAGACCTATCTGAAGTTTTCTTTAAAATATTGGTTAGAGGTATTTTAAAATCTCAGAGTTCAGCAGTGTTACCTACCCTTGGATATTATCAGCTATTGCTGATAATAGAAGACAATACGTAGTGGTTTGGGTTTGGGTTTTTGGAGGATTCTTGTGCAGGACTTGGATCTTTCCTGCAGAGTTCTTTGTGACAGCAGTGGAATTACTTCTGATCTGGTTTGCAGATTGCTGTGTAAAAGCTGCTATAAGCTTAATTTGGAGCCCACTGGCATACATGTCCTTCATGCAAGTGTTTAGCTTTTCCATTTTTCTCATGAAAACACTCCTGTGAAAGTGGTCTTTGAAGCCAATTTGTGGCTCATTAGCTTTTTTTTTTTTTTTCAAGACAAAGCAGAGATGCAGTGTTCCAGATACATTTTTGTTCCCAGCTGTTTTGAATGCTCATTTGATATTAAGTCTTTGTTCAATCCAGTCCTATGTCATTAATGACTCTGGAGTAAGTAGGTATGCAGAGCTGGAGGAAATCCTGTTTTATATGCTCCTATTCTAGGAGAGCCTCAGAAAGACTAACAATAATGCTGCATGGTGAGGTAATGGGTAAACATAGTAAGAAAAACGTGCTTACTCCTTACTGAAGCAGAAAAATAGCTTATGAAGCATAATGTTGTCTTTGATACGTGTAGATAATCTGACTCGCTTCAGTCTGCGGATTAAGGCATTAACTGGGGCAGCCGAAACGGCTTCTCGTAAAGAACCTGTCCCTCTGGTTGTAAAGGAGTTGTCAGCAAATGCTAACGAGAATTAAAAAGTAGGAGCCCAGTCATAACCCAGCAAAGTCACTTAAAAGGCTTGCCTTGACTTCAGCGGTCAGTTAATTCCCACCTGAGGTGGAGGGTTATGTTGTGCAGTTTAGCATTATCATGAGTCTGATGTGACCACTGGTTCCAGACAAGGGGGTGGGTTGTACACAGTAAAGCTCTAGTGAAGCCTTGGGTTTGTACCAGTCCTTCATGGTCCTGCCAAAACATTCTGGAAAAGAGAAAATAGAGGCATCCTCCAGCTTTTCCTTCCCTTTGCCAAATGAGTGAAATTTAGCAGAAGAGAAGTATTTGTTTTCAAGAAGAACCAGTGTTCTCATAAGAGGTGATTTTCTTTGAGTTCTTGAGGAAGTCAAAGCTGGATTTTAAGCTTTTGATCTTGGTCAGTAGATGGACAGCAGGTATTAAAAAAAGGTTGAAATTTTGGTAGCAGTTTAGGGGAACTGTTGCTTTGTGGTTTTTTTTTTTTTTTTTTTTTTTTCCCCCCCTTCCACCCTCTGGTTTATTTATTTATTTATCTCCAAGAAGAAAATGTGAAATTGTGTAATTTTTCCATCAGCCAGCTTCTATAGCAGCATGTGTGAGTACAGTGAAACTTCTCAACTCCAGCCTACTTGCATTGTCTGTGCTACAGGATTCCCTGGGGCCCTAAGGCAAGTCAGCTAGCATTACATTTTTAGATATACTTACCCTATTTAGCATATGCTTTTTGCTCAGCATGTGTTACAGACTAGTAGGTTGTATGCATCGATATCAGAGCCTTCCTGGTAGTGTTTGTTATAAATGCATCATTTTTTGTGTGTGTTAATCTGGTGCATTATACTTCAACTATATTTCTAATCTGTTTCTACCTTCATGGTTTTGATAGTGAAACATTAGTGATCCCTTTTCTTTGAGTAAGTAGGCAGAATCATACTTGTGACATATTTTAAGACCGCTTAGAAGATATAAAATTATTTAAGTACTTGTGATTTATCTTGTTTTCCCTGATTTCTTAAATGTCAGCCACTCTGAACAGTTTGTAGGATTTTTCTCTTTTATTTGGGAAGTGTTAGTTGACAAGAAGGCAGCTGGTGTGCTGAAAGCATCTTTACCTTAAGAATTTGGTGTGTGATGTGTTCAGCTGGGGAGAAAGTCTGGTTGACTGTTGCCCCCCCCCCCCCCAACTCCCCAAAAGTTGCTGTCTTGCCATGTTGGTTTAATGGTGAAAGAACGCTGCAACATGTTTAGCTTTGCGTTGCCTTTCAGGTAGTGAGAGATACCTGAGGAATGAGAGAGGCCCTGAGTAAGTAATTGCCTTGCACTTGGTTGACCTGAGCTGACAGTTCTATACATAGTCCTGATTCCTGCCTGTCAAAAGAGCTTCTGATGCAGACAGCTGCTGGGTGTGTGACCCCTTTTGGTACTTGGGGTGTGCATGGGCATGTGCCTTCCTACCTGTTTGGTGGTTGTGGCAACCTCCGATGCTTTCTACTCTCCTGTGATTTTTGGAGTGGACAGCCCCACGAGGAGACCTTGCCATAGGTGGAAGGAGCTGTTAGATCCCAGATGGCAGGAGGGAGCTGGGATATGCGTGCTTATCTTTTGCAGAGGAGCAGATTATCATGGCTCCCTTAGGCAAACAGTGCTTCATGGTGAAGTATTTAGGGTAAGGGGGTGAAGGTTTGAATATCCATTGGGCATCTCAAGCTTGTAACTGCTCAGTGGAAAGTGCAAAGGCAAGGTTGCTTGAAGTGTCTCCCTCTCCTAGGCCCAAATAACTTCATTATTGGCCCCAAGATATATGAAGGAGGGAGGGAAACTGTCCATTAGCAGCTGCTTTCCAGAAACACTTTAGATCAGAGTCTAATGAGCATGTATCACCTCTAGTGTATCTTCCTTGTTTCAGGTTATGTTGTGACGGCAGTCCAGATCATTATCTCATTAATTTTCTAGAGCATGATGTATGTGGATACACCTACTGCACTCAGAGATTTCTCTGCAAGATTAGAGACATGTTTAGGAAATTAGTAATGAGAGAAAAACGCGTAATTAAAAATGATATCAGTTTGGAACCTCATCCATCTTCAGCCAGCTTGCTGGAAGAGAAAGGACTCTTACACAATGCTTAGTGGTGGGAAAACACATTTGGCTTTTTACATTTTAAACAGGAAGGAACTATTTAAATGACAGACTTACAATAGCAATCAGAGCATTTACTTGGGAACACTGGATCACATACTGTAGCCACATAATGTTGTGGTAACTCAGACTGTATAAAGTTAAGGCAGATCTGATTATATCTTCTTTTAACAATGACTTTGGACATTTTTAAAATTTATTTTTAATACTTATTTGGACCCTTTATAAAGTAATTTGGTCCTTGTAATGAAAGGAGCGTTCAAATTTTTAGTCAGATTTACACATGCTGAACGTTGGCTGTAACATTATGAGGTTGCACACTTAAGAGTTTATTTGTTTCCTGAGATATGTGACTTTATGTGAAATGTCTTAAATTCTGAATCTGCGACAGAATTTTAGCTCTTCATCCCCAATGACCATAATAAAATTGCCATATGCCTAAAAATGTGCTCAGCACAACTGTGGCTGTTCAGCCTGTGAACTTCCTTTCAGTTTATGATGGCATCCTTAATTCAGAATAAAATTCTTTTGGTTTTGTATGTTCATTATAAAATGCAGTAACTTTTAAGCATTTCAAACAGTACACATGCTTTATTTAAGGTTTTAATGCCACTTTTCCTGAACAGTTAACAGTACCTTGTCATTTTTGTCATGATATGTCCATAAACACAATTATCTTTCTCTTTGGTCCAACTTACAAGCACATAGAAAACTTAAGCAGATGTCAAAGCAATAGCCAGGTGTACATTGTAATACTTTGCAAAGATTTAATTGCTGCAGGGATGTTTCCTAGTTAATGGATCTGTTGCTTCTATCTGTTGTGTCTTGTTCAGGAGCGTACCTTACATATGGTATTTTCAGACTGAGTCTGGCTATTTTGTCTAGCGACAGCCTCAGAGTCATCTTTCAGAGGGATGTGCATTTGCAGTTATGATGTCCATAGCACAGTTAGCAAAACTGCTGAATTGCTTGTTGTGTAGTGTACTGTGTAATTTTTTTATTTTTATTTTTATTTTCTGTAAAATCATTAAATGGTTTAGAGTTGCAAGTTTGACACAGGGATGCCTAGACTCAGCTGGGCCTATGGGTGTGACCAATATGTAAATATTTACCCTTATTGCCTCAAACACTCTCGGCTAAATCTGAGCATGGGCCATGAAAAACAGTCAGAGGGTTGGAGCACCTCTTGAAGTGAAGAAAGGCCAAGAACGTGGGGTTGTTGAGCCCAGAGAAGGCTCCTGGGAAACTTTATTGTAGCCTTTTAGTACTTAAAGGGCACTTATAAGAAAGACTAAGGGAGACTTTTTAACAAGGCCTGTAAAGATAGGACAAGGGATAATGATTTTAAACTAGAAGAGGGTAGTTTTAGATAGGATATAAGGAAGAAATTCTCTATGATGAGGGTGGTGAGATAATGGAACAGGTTGCCCAAAGAAGTTGTGGATGCCCCACCATTGAGTGAGTTGAAGGTCAAGGCGGGTGGGGCTTTGAGCAATCTGTTCTAGCAGGAGGTTTGGAACTAGATGGTCTTTAAAAGTCCCTTCCAACCTGAATTCTATGGTCTTTGGGTGGCTGCTGATGGCAGCTGTTGGATGTCCACCTGTTAAGTGATGATGTCTGTTGTTATCTGGGAGGAAAGACAATGGGTGAGGAGGACATGGCCAAAATGGCAGTTCTTGATCGGGCTTGGAGCAGGAAGCCAAGGTTGGTGGTCAAGGGACCCCTCATGTCTGGGAGCTGAAGGTCTGCAACTGTGATGGAGAGTATGGGGACCTCACTGGCATTCCCTATTATGCTCACCCATGGAGAACCGGCCTTCCTGGAGAGGTGTGAAGGGAAGCACAGTCTCTCTTGGTGGGAACTTTATGGCCTGTGCTGTTGTGCTTGGATGGGGAGATGTGGATATGGTCTGAGGATGTCTCCAGTTGCCCTATACTCCCTGCTCAGAAGGAACTGTATGGCAGGAAATGAGACCTTTGGTTCATGGCCCTGTGCAATACTGCAGATTTGTACCTAGATCAGGTCATGGAGCCAGGACTGGGTCTGAGTGGTATTATATATTGATGAAACAACGAGAGAAAATAGTTTTCTGGGAATTAACATTGCTTCCTTGATGAAAGGACCCAACATCTGGCCCTTGTGTTTCATGTATTTTGTTATGTAATCTAACTGCTTACTTTGTTCCTGGAAGTAATGTTAACTTACTAATGTATGAAGCTGTTTCCAGGTCAGTGGAAAACTGCATATAATTCTTTATTACATGTACTTGATTGTCCTCAACTCTTTATAAGACAGAATTCCTGTCTAGTAATCATATGGTGGTGCTGTTTCTGTGATTATGCTGGTAGTGTGCAGTGCATTTTTGGTTTTATAGACTGGAGATAATGATAGCTTGATTAAAATAAGAGATAAACATTGGCCTGTGTTGTTGGTCAATTAATTTTCTCACCTTTCTGTTGCCCAGTTTCATTGCCTTCTGCAGTTTTGAGATGTGACTGCCTGCCACTGAGTAGCTTCTAATTAAAAACCCATGATACTTAATATGTGATGCTTCAAGCTGAAGTGGAGCCACTTTCAGTACTGGTGTTTGTAATGGGAGGGAAGAAGTGGATTGCAGCAGGGTCTTCAAGGACAGTGACTTGGCGAAGCACTAGTGCACAGAAATGTTTTGATCCTATTGTAATGAATAGCTTCTAGTTCCTGTTGTTGTTTCTGTTTTGATTGAGTGCCCAGCTGGTGTATGGTGGAGATAGGATGTTGGGGCAGGGCAAGGAAGTAACTGTCAAAAGTGCATCTCCCTTAGGAAAGCAAGAATGTGGAGGCACGGTAGAATTGGGGGTTTAATAGCACTTATTTTTCCTTGGTTTTCATAGTGCACTGACCGTATGCAATTTTCCACATGCTGGGTAATGGAAAGTTGGCCTCAGAGGAAGTTACTTTGTAAATCAAGTTTGGAATTATAAAATCAATCACTGTTTGGTCACTAATTGGTGTGGAAGATAGGAATTTCCTATACAGTGTGATAAGTTCATTGGTTTTCTGGCAGTGTGTGCGCAGTGGCTGTTTAGCCAACGATAATCTTTCCTGGTTCTGTTGTTAACTCAGGAAAAGCATCAGGTCATTTATAGCTACACCCAAATTGCTGGTTTGTTTCTGAGTAGTAAGGGGATTGGGGGGGGGGGGGGGGGGTGTGATGTAGTGTTGAAATATTTTTTTTTTTGGTAATTTTCTTTTCCTTTTTTTTTAATATATTGGCTTAGCTTGCCCACACAATGGAAGTAGAGAAGTTTTTTTTTTTT
>JANHGN010011672.1:82831-119285 GCA_024605025.1 Megaceryle maxima | reverse complement strand
GGGCTCATCTTTTCGCTCCTGTGTGTTAGCTTCCTTGGCAGCTATTTTTTTTTTTTTTTTTTTTTTTTTAAATAGAAGTAGCCATTAGCACTTTTATATTCCTTGATTACATTGAGCAGTCTCTGGTTTTGCTGAGTATAATGTTCTCTTTGTCTTCTGTTTTTCTGACAATGACTGCTACATAGTTGAAAGCAAGCATCAGCCTTCAAACTGTTTGTCAATATAGAAGATACTACTGGATGTTTCACAATGTCATGTAAGATAAACTAATTTGTAAGCAGCACTGCAGGAATCTCAAGGCAATTGAGACAAAAAAAGGATTACCTTTGATTCTTTTACACTGGGAAAGTTCATCCTTTTTTTCCTAAAACATACTTTAAAAATGTTGTTTGTCTAGGTCTGTATTTAAGTATATATTTCAGTGTGACATTGAGTGATTCTTCTTCTTTCTTTTTAATTATATTTATATCAAGAATTTAATTTATTTCAGGATACTGCTCCAGATACACTTGTGTTGCAGAAACTAGTGCCAGGCAGAACTGCAAGTAATTACTGAGGATGGTTGTTGGCAATTTGACTTTTCATCATTTGTTCGTCATCGTTTGTTCGCACTCTGTGGATAGTTCCTCACTGAAAGGATTAGGTTACAAATGGGTGGGTATTACTTGAGGGACTTCTTAAGTGAGAATCCAGATGCTTTTCGGTGTCCTCTCCTCTTGCTTAGTTTGGGAGTTACAAGCCAGTAGCTGGAGGTAAGATTTAAAGCTTGGATCTTTGTATTACTTTTGCAGTGGGAAAGCTCTCTATTACTCCTCGTTACTTAAATAATCTAACTGCAAACTTTAAATACTTGGGAAATTACAGACTGAGCTAAAATTTCCAAACAATTTTTTTTTTTTTTTTTAAGTGCAATTTCACTGACAAACTGCTTTAGGTTTTCAAGAGTTCAGCTCCAACAGGGTCATCTGGTGTTGCATGCTTTTGAAAATGTGGCTATGATTTTGGTGCCTAAGCTGTAGTGAGACTTCTCAGAGCCGTTGGCCTTTGACCACATCCCAGTTGCTTAGAGTTTGTAGTTTCTAGGGCAACAGTCTCGGACCATAATATTTAATAGTTGGGCCATGTGGGTTTTGTTTGTGTGCCCTACATGCAACACATCAGTGTTACTCTGCCTGCTCCTCACTGGATTTCGTGGGGAGGCAGCAGCAGTGGAGGTTTACATCAGAGAGGGAAACATGAATTAAAATGACTGTTGCTTTCTTTCTGTTATATGTTGCTGGATGTGTTTTCAAATCTGAGCTGATTTTCCCTACTCCTGGTTTCAGATATAAAGCCTGAAGGCAAACTCCAGGCTAAATGCAGCTGGTGTTAAACTAAACTGGTGTTTTGCTGTGTGTTCGAGTGGGAACACAAGCCTAGTTTTCCAAGTTTACCATTCTGCCTGGTTGAGCTTGGAAGGACTTGCAGACCATGTCCGTGTGCCCTTCCTCTTGTGGGCAATTTGCACGTGCATGTTTAATCTCCCAGCAGCAGTTTGCAAACTTGTTTGTGTCTGTAAGAACTGCTTGTTGAAAAACAGTTGTAAATTCAGGTTGTTTTAGAAAACTCTTGCTCATATAAGTATATATAATTATTTTGTGCCTTGACCTTGCTGGGGGCTGCTGGGTTCCCCAGTGCAGTTGTCCCTAGTGGGACCATTTATTTTACCCTTCTAACAGTCTGTCGTGTTTGAATATCTAAAATCTGTATGCAGAAGTTAACAAGCTGAGACTAAAATTAGGGTTTTGATTTCTGTGGTGGGAGCAGAAGCTGTGAATATTATTACATCACAGTATTTTGCTTATCCTGCTTGTTCAGAAGGTAAGAAGAACATTTGGAAAGTAGGTGTGACAAAGACAACATAGTTTATTTATGCTGTGCAGGAATAAAGGAGTCGTCTTCTTTGTACTACAGCAGACTAAATTGGTTTGAAGCACTGTTTGCAATAGGAGCTTGTATGTTGTATGTTTAATTTTTGTGCCAATCCCCCCAGCAACTTACACACCCCCTTTGCCTGGCTTCCCTCTCTGCTGGCAGAGCTGTAACAAGGATGGCTTTAACTACTTCCCTCACTCCCACGTGTGCATCTAACACATTTGGTCACTCAAGTTTTATTTCTTCCCTCTGTAAAACATGAGAGTGTAACTTCCACCCCAGCCTTGTTAGGGTGTGAGCTGCTGAAGTGGGGGCTCTCTGGGACCAGGCGTTGTCACTGGGTAGTAAAACTCTTTAATGGGTCTGGCTTAACTTTAAGTTATGGCTAATGCTTTTAACAATAACTGGTGTTTCCTCTGCCCTTCATGCCCAATCATTAGCCAGGTGTTTTTGTTACACGGAGTGGAAAAATAAAAGTAATCTAACTGTACAGCTGGGCCCTTGATGAGGTGCTAGAGGAGAATGGCCAGAGATGCAAACTGGGGATCACAGAGGCTGGATGGGTGGGTTAGTGGGTTAAAAAGCTCCTTGCAAATGGTTGGCAAAAGACACAGACTGGAAATGAGGTGTGCTTTTTTTATATTGTAAATACATTAGCAGGTTTAAATTTGGCATGCTGTGTGCTTGTATGGTTTGCTCTGTGTAATTTTATAAATAAATTTCCCCCCCCTTTAATATGGCATCCACTTGATTTCCTTGTAACTACAAGGCAGGCCTGACTCTGATCTTCCTTACACTGTAAACTGTGTTTATGGAGTTAAAATTTGGGTCATTAATTTTCTTTACATCAAAAGAAGCAGTTTCTTTTAAATGAGAAGCCTGTTTCACCTAGTAATTCGTTTTAATTGCTTATTTGAAAGTTTTGACATTTGATAGCAATTTAAACGTTGCCAGATGAGGCTCACGCAGTCAGGACCTGCAGGTGCTTCCTTGTGTGCCCAACTTGGATCAAAGGAGCGAGCCCAGGGATGTGGCTGGCCAGGGACGGGGCACCCGGTGCTGGAAGGTGCTGTTTGCTGGGGCTGTTTGAATAGATGCTGTGTGTCAGCACCGGCAAGAATGTGCTCAAAGGGCTCCCCCTTGGAAAGGTTTCTGGGGAGCTCGATGCTGTTTGTTTTTCTTGGGAGATAGACTGCATGGCTTTTGTTTTGCCTGAGGCTTAATAAATAGCACTTGCAGCACTGAGTCTGTATGTTTTTTTTAAGTCTAACCCATAGCATTTTCTGCTGAAGGGTTAGAAAAAAGTTTCTAAAATATTAATAATTTTTTTTTCCCTGACTAATATCTGTTAATTGAGAGTTATCATTTTCTGGGAGGTTTGGAGGGAAAGAAATTTCTTGCTCATGAGGGTAAGCAAATGGTGCAACTTCAAAGGCATTTTTACCAGGATCTGTATCTCAATAGAGAGACAAAAATGAAACAGTCGTTTACTTGATTTTGTAAACTGGTTTGCTTATGTGAATGCAATTGATTGTTCAGTCAGAAGCAGGAGTAGCCTTGCTTAGCCTGAGAAGTGTATTTTTGGTTTAAGTCAGTAAATAAACAATAATTTAGATTATTGTGGAAAAAGCAACTTCTGTTAATGGCTCTTGGCTGCAGAGTGATGTGGTGCTTGATATACTCACAGTAGTTTGTATCAACACTGTACTGTATCTTGAGAGTTAGATTAAAAACTATTGCAGGAGTAGTGCAGCAGCTGAAAATGAGAAATTCTGTCCTGCTGCTGCAAAAGTTAGAGAGTGCTTTAGGACTTTCTGAATTCAGAGCAAAGGGAAACAGTGCAGTTGAAAGAGAATGAGCAAAGCCAAAGCACCAATGCCAAGACTTCTTGAAAGACTTTTATTGATGTGTGTAGTAATTCAGACCAGAATTAGTTTTCTAATAGGACATTCATTTCCTAGAGAGCAATTTCAGCTTGGCATAAAGCAATACATTTTTTAAAATGAGTACTGATCTGGGGATACCCCAAGCATATGTTGGATGGCTGACTTACTAGCTTTGTATGCCCTCATTATTAACAAGCAAATTAAATATTTTCACTTAAAATAATTATATGAATAAACCTTTGGCTGTGCTATGATTTCATTAAAACCTTAATTGTTTAGAGAGCTCAGTGAGAGTGTGTGAAGTTGGATCATTTTTACTGCACAGCATTATTCCTGATAGCAGATTTACAACAGGGCTGGATTTAATCTCTTGACTAATCTTTACAGTAGCAGGCTTTGGATGGGAAGGCGTTTGTGTGTTTGAGGAGATAGGTAACTTTATCTCTGAACTGGAAACACAGAGCTGGGTTTTAAAATGTCTGGGCAGCCTTAAAATGAACTAGCAAGAGGGGGTGGGGTGGTAGGGTGGAAATTGCTCTGTGGAAACAAAATAGGTGTTGTTTTTACATCAGCTTCTTAGTGTGCACATTGTCACACCTTCACACATGACTGTAGGCTCAAATCTATTTCTCATCAAAGCAACTGTAGCATGAGGGAATATTGTGACCATCTGGATTGCAAGGATCAGAAATAACGGTCCTTTCTAGAAGAGGAGCCAGCTGTGTGCAGCACCATGTAAACTGTTTTTTATGTCATTTGATTAATCTTTTCTGAGGGTCAGGACAACAAAACATCTACCAGGTCACGCAGTAATGTTTTGAAATACTTTAAAGTCTAATTTTCCAGAATTTAAGGTGGTGTGTAACACATTATGATGTTTGTAGGTTCAGCATCTCAACTAACATTGTTCCTGATCATGGGAGACACAGACACATTAGACATCTCCAGAGGAGAGTTAATTAGAGGAATGAGTAGTTATCAAGTACACCACAGCTCCACTGTTTAATTCTGATTATAATTTTCATGCTGGTTCTAATACAAATGAATTCACTTACAGTTTATTAATCTGCTGTGACCTGTGAGTCTTTCAGGGTATTCCTCAGGGTAAAAGGCTGAGAGTTACCAGAATAAAGTACCTCCATGGGTGGAGAGCAAATCACTGAACTTTTTCTTTCTATCTTTTTGCCTTGTTTTAACTCAATATGTTGTTTTTTCTCCCTTTCCCCACTTCTTTAGGACCCACGATTATCAGCTTTAATTTTTGACAAGCTTCAAGTGCCTGACTATTTACAGAAAAACAGGAATGAAGGGGAGAGCAGATGTGAAACTTGTGCCACTCACTTGAATCAACTGAAGCAAGAAGCCATTCAGATGATGCATACCCTGAATCAAACCAGCTACCCAGAAATGCCTGACCTCTCAGCTGGTGCTGGGGCAGTGACCAGCATGGTACCCAGGATGGTCACTGTCTCTTCCCAGAGAGACCTGCCACTCATTTCAGGGCAGGTAGGCAGGCAATCTGGAAAGTCGACAAATCTCTTCTCTGGGACAGAGAGGAAGAAGGGACTTGGATGGTCTCAAGGTGCAGGCAGCTTTCCAAACTCCAGTGTTCAAGTCACGGTGGCGCCCAGTGGTCTCAGTGGTGCTCTGAGCTCAGTCACCATCCAAGCTCAGCAGTACCTCGAGGGCATGTGGAGTATCTCCAGAGTGAACAGCTTCCTGCCTCAGGCTTGTCTAGTAAGTAGCGACAATTCAGGTGCTTGAGTTTTGTTTACATGTGTGGGGGTATACAGAGAAATAAATATAAAATTTGAGATGTATACATATTTATTGTAGAGAGGATCAGCTAATGGTATTCTAAACCATGTTTCAAGAGCTGAAGAGCGGAAAAAGAGCTTTGAACAATATTCTGTCAGATGTCACAAGGAATTTGCTTTCTTATCTCAGATGGTGTTTCTGCACCTATTTTAGCTTCATGTATGCAGGTGATTTTATTTAGCTGTCACATACTTGGTAACCTGTTTAGAAAAACCTAAAAGGTGAAGTATGTCACATGTGAAACTTTGGGAGCTTCATGGGATTATATCAAAGATGAACTTGACCCTCAATTCTAGTGCTGAACTTCTGAGGCTGTGTGCACTTCAGCAGGTGCTGTTTGTTAATAGACTGTGATGGAGAGCATTAATCTTCAGGTTAGATGCAAGACAGTTTGCTGTAAAGGAGGGTGTTCAGAAGGTTGCTGTAGAGCTACATACCTGTAAATGTCATTGCACTTGGTTTTTAATCATTAATGTTATTTTCTTGTATTCTGTGTATATTTTTCCTTGCCTTGCCCACAAGAGTTCTTAAAAGCTTTATAGAGGTGCATGTTACCTTTAAAAGCAAGTTCATTACAGATTTGTGACTTATATATGGAACTGTGCTAAGAAGAATGATATAGTGACTGGTTTTGATTAAGATTTAGTCCTAGAACATTTTCACATGGTAGTGAACAGGGGAGTGTGACTAATGATAAAATGTGTACAAACAGAAGTAATGGTTTTCACTTAAAGGCATTGTAGCAGATCTTGCAAGACCAGGTATGTTGGTGCTAGACAGCTTTAAATTTAACACGTCTTACATGCTGTTGTATATAAACACTACCTAATACTGTTTGGTAGCTTCAGCTGGTTGAGTTCCAAGATCATCAGAGATAAATATTTAAGAGTGCTGCTGTCTAACAGCGCTTTTACAGGGTGGCTGATGTTTCCATGCATCACGCAACGTATGCGTTTTCTTTTTCCAGAAAAGGCTTGGAGATGTGATTCTTCCCTCCTGTGCTTCTGTCTCATATGGAAATTTGTGAATGCACATACATCCCACCTTTGAGGGGTCCCTATTTTTAAATCTAGCAGATCTCCACTGATGTGAGGTTGCCCTCTGATTTTACATTGGGAAAAGGGAAAAACTGGCTCATTCAGCTCTCCATGGTTTATGAGGAATTGTTGTTGTTGAGTGTTTCTCTCTAAAATGCTGCTCCACGTGTTAGGGATCAATTGGACCAATGTAAGGCATATGATGTTACCATCTAATTACCTTTACATTCTCTGTATGTTGCAGAAATACAGGAGAGAAAGAAAAAAGAACAGGAGAGCTACTGGGTTAAAAAGTCTGTTCTCTCTCAAAGCAGAAGTATTTTCCTTTCTGTACTCACTCCTTGTCTGCCTTTATTCTTGTCTTTAAATAATTCACTAACAGCCAGCTCCAGGTTTCTTCCTGCTTAACCATTCTGACTGATAGATGTGGTTTTCCCTAACCACTGCATTATTTTAAGATAAAACTGAGTTGCCTCATTTAACCCCTGTGAAGGAAAAAAATGTATATAATGCAACAGAGTTTGTGTGATCTAGAAATGTGCAAAGAAACTCAGTAGCCTGGAAAACAGTGACCTTTAATGAAAAGACAAAACACTGTGAGACTGTGACTGTTGGAGGCTGCTTGGATGTGATTCAGTCATCTGCAAAGGATAGTTTAGATTCAGAAGCATTTTTTGGAGAGAAGCTAGGTGTCAGTTTTATTATTTTTGTTTTAATATTTTTACTTTATTTTTAAATTTTTATTTGATTAATTTAAGCCCAAATGTAGTAACTGAAGACTGTTGTGCATCTCTTCCCTTTCTGCCTGTCTGAATTCTCCATACTGCCATTTGTATTATTAAGAGCCTTGTGACTGATGCAGCTATTTGGGTCGGTCAGACAAAGTGCTTCCCCTATGCTTTTCTTGTCCCCTGAGGAATCACAGGTATTGAAGGAAATAGGATTGGAGGGATTTCAGGAATCAGCTAGTATAGCCCTTGCCTAGGACAGCATCCTTTGCAGAATATTATTCCCCAGTGTCATCTCACCTCATCTTACAGTTTTGCCAGGACTGGGATTCTCTGACTTTTATTGATAGCCCAGTCTGATCTTCTTTTCCTATTAGATTACTTTATTGTTTTAAAACCCTGTTTAGAGAGATGGTTTTGGTATTTCTTTCCTGAAATTAGAGTCAGGGTTTAGGTTTAAGATTAATCCAGGAGAGAGCTGTAGATATACATATTTTTAGAGATGTCTGTCTGTAAGTAACCTTTTCCATCTTCTTGTGGAGCAAAGCTGGTCTGTCAAGGGGAATTCTGGAGCAAGAAAACTGCAGTAGAGAGGACAGCATTGAACGAACTATTTATTATGTGTAATGTGACTGCATCTTGGAGTCATCAGCTTGCATTTAGGCAAGATACTGCACAAATGCAGAAGAAAAAGATGGTCCCTTTCTCAGGGACTTTGCACTCTCAGTTGTGATAGGAGTTATTTGGAACACTGGGTAAATAACCCTGTTTCACTGGGAATCTCTTTGCCTTGTTTTTTTTTACCAAAGGGGGTTTCTTGAAAAAAGTGCTGAAGCCCCTGGTGGGAAACTGTTACTCAGGTGCCTTACCTCTCAGAGATTTAACTCAGTGCTGTATATTAAGTGAACATGATTAATTTTCTAAAGATAGGAAGATGGACACAGGTAAAGGCTGGGGTTCATCTCAACTATTTTTAGCTACCAAAATATGTGTGTTTATACTAAGCTGAACCTAAGCTTCCTTTGTAGTTGTGGGAGAGCAACAGGCACCTTCAAGAGGTGCCTTGTCCTCCTCATCTTGGAGGTCTGTCTTGGCTAACCTGGTCTGTGGAAGGTGCCTGTGGCTTTCTGCTGGTGTTGGCAGAGCCCAGGTGGGTGATGTGGAACAAACCCTTGCATGGGGTGGCTGATATGGGGTGCTGTGTGCCCAGTGCCTTGAAGGAGTGAAAATACACCGCCTGCCAAACCTCCGGAGACTTTGTACCAACAAATATTTCTCCAGGTTCCATATTTAATTTATGGTTAGTTTGAATAGTGGCAGAAGTGGAATTGTCTGCAGACAGGAAAAAAAATTACTTGATTTCTGTTCTCATCTTCCCCCCCAAACTCACATGTATTACCTTGCAATGTCACTTATGGTTGTGAAAACACTTCTGGGCTGAATGTTGGGGGTCAGAAGTGCAGGACATCATAAATTTTTAATATATGTTTTGAGTTCAAGTGTGAAAATCCATTATATAGATTATAAATTTTTTTGAAGAGGAATGTGTCTTCAAAGCATAGTGTGGGTGCTGCTCAAACCAAAATAATAACCATGGGCTTTGGAAGCCGTGACTAGGAACAGTAATTAAGGATCCGGAAGAAGGTCCAGTGAGGGGAAGACTAGGATTGCAACCAGGGTGCAAAAGGTGAAGATGTAATCAGCTGCTTTACCCAAGTGGCCTGTTGTGAAAAATTGCAAAAAATAATCACCAGCAGCAGTGATAAGTAGTCTGTCCAGACAGCAAACACTGTGAAGGGGAGGGAGCTGGCATAACTCATGGACAGCTGATTTGTAGTGGATGACTGACAACTTTAATTAATAAATAGTTGTATATTGATGTTTTTAATTCTAGACCTGACAAGTGAATATAAGGTTACTACTCAAATGAAAAGACATGTTAGCAGTGCTCAGCATTGCCACTCAACACAGAAGCAGAGGAGTGAGAGGAATTTAGGCTTCCTAGATGTGCTTGGAATCTGGCTTAGAGGTAGAACATTAAAACTGCTGAAAATACCTAGTATGCCTATTAGAAGTATCTCCATGTGTTGTGGAAAAAGGTCTTACTGTACGCTTTTAATTGACTGTGTTATTAGTATGCAGTGTTATGTACTGCATAGAAGTGGTAAAGTTAGCCATGCCATGTGCCATGAAGACATTACAGTGAAATAGAGCTTGTTTTGCAAATTGCTTTTTCTTTCATCTTATGCAAAATGAAATCCTTGCCACACTGTATTTCTAATTTGAATATATGCAATTGGTTATAAGGCAAAATATTGTGTCTCCTTGAATCTTTTCTAGTTTCTAAGTTGCTTTTAAAATATATTTTAAAATGTACCATTAGGAAAATGGAAAAGTTGGAGCACTGGAAAATTGAAAGTGACTGGACTAAAACTTTTAAAGCATATGTACATAAAATTGTAAGTCTATCAAAAGTCTAATGTATGTCTCTGAAAGTATTCACAAATTTGGAGTTAGGTATAAGTTCATGGCTGGGTTCAGAGAGGGAATGTTCACCCACAGCATGGGTATATGGATGCATATACCCTGAAGTTAAAGGACTTATGTTTGTTTGTTTTATTTGAAAAATCTCTGAGTTAGTTCAGTCACAATTCAGGCTTTCCTGTAGCTCCTAGGTTTATGTCCTCCTCTTACCTTAATCTAAACCAGGTGGATTCATCTGAGGGTAGTTTAACCTCTGACTTTCCTTAAATCCTCTGTTTGTTTATAGCAAGGGTGACTTATATTTTGCTCAGATGATGCACTAAAAAACCGACCATAGAAAACTGAAGAATGACAAGATATACTTTCCAGCATTTACTTTTTTTGCTTTGATAAATGTAATATCAAATGGATTTCAAAATTAGTCTTAAAAATCCTTCTGGATGGATTTCTCAGTGACCTTTTATTAATACAATGTGTGAAATACATTTTGTAATGAAATAATTAAAATATAGCGCTTTGACCATAAATCTTGTCCGTGAGATATCCAGATGACTTTGAACTTTGGGACGTTTCTCAGACTCCATGTATAACATCTTTATTCTGCAGAAGTCAGTATCAAACGTCAGAGAGCTGGTGGGGCCAGGGCTGCACAGAGGCTTTTCTGTTTTCCCTTTAGCTTTAGTGGTGTTGGTGTTGCTGCTCTTGTACAGGAAATTCATAAAGGAAAGGGGGTGGCAAAAAAAACCCCAACTTCAAAGTTAGTGTTGGTCACTCTCTGTAACAAGTCTGAACAGCAGAAGGAAACTTTTTGATCCAAGTTACTAAGTGCTTTCTCATACTAACCTAATTTATAGCCCACATGGAGAAGACCTCTCCTGAAACTGTTGCACCTCAGCTGGGCAGTATTGCCTTGCACTGCACTTCACTGCCTTAGCAAATGCAGGGGGAGGGGTGGGATGGGATGTGGGAGCAGGATGCTGCTACCAGTGCCACGTGTTCAGAGTCAGTGACACCCTGACTAGCAACCAGGTAAAAGCTCGGTTTAGAAAGGGTGGGTTGGAAATTTGGCCTTAAATGCAGAGCTAAAAACACAGCCCTCTGTTTGATGTAGTTGCTAAGGTCTTTTGTGCTCTCTTTTTCTAGATTATCCCCACTGTAGGATGCTGAAGGTGGAAATGAGGTTATTTGTTGATGTATTCCCAGGTATCAGAGTGGTTTAGGAAAAATGTTAAGAATTGACAGAAAGTGTATTGGCTACAAGATAGAAATGAGCATTTTCTTTGGTGAGGGCGTGGATTGCACCTCTTCATAATATGTATTTGACACTTCTGCCATAGTATTGGTTTTACAGCTGTGGGACAGGGTAACTATGCTCAGCTCCTTCCGTGGCTCAGATTACCACCTGAAAACAGTTCTTTTGATCCTTCATGCCTCTGAGCTAAGCAGTTGTTATTACAGCTCTGATAGGGAAACAAGTCCATACGTGCCTTTGTTGACAATTGAAGTCAACAAGCAATAATAAAGAATGTTGGCCCAGACTTCACCTGTATCTGTCTGAGGTAGATTTAAAGCAAGTAGACTTTAGAGATTATGTGCAAATGATAATCTGCTGGATTTATTTTTGGCCTATAGCTCATTCTCTCATCCAGCAAGTGTATCATAAGCTACAGTAGATAAACAATCCACTCCTTTTTTAACTCAAAATATTTAGATTTTCTACTCTTGCCTTTTCTGTTCACTTAGTTCCCTTCAGCTTCTTTTGCTTCCTGCTGGCCCATTTATACTGCGCATCTGCTCCACTATGAATTCTCCAGTGAACTGATTGTTAATCAATGCATTTGCATGCCACCAAAACATTAGAAATCACCTTACAAAGAAGGCTGTTATTTTTTGCCTGGAGCTCCAAAGTGTCATCCAGTATTTGAGAGAGACTCCATATATCTCATGCAGAAGTGCTTTCACGAGGCTATCCTATTACTCTGCACTGGCTACATTGGGTGTTACGGGTGGGCTGCAACTGAATAATGCCTTTTGGTTTCAGAGTTTAATGCAGCAGAGAAACCAGATAAATTCAGGTTGAGCTCAGACCTTAGTTGTCTGCAGGCTGGTGGAAAATCTTTTGCAGTGGTCTCTGTATATCCCATGGAAGGAACTGATTTGCATGGCTGGATGCAAATGTGGATTGCTCAAGTCATCCTGCTTGTGTTAAATAGGATTGAACATTGTAGTTTTTTGTCAAGTGCTTTGAATTTTGAACATTTGCTCCGTAGGCTGTGTACTGGCATGATGACATGCTGAGGCTGTGGGCTTCCAGGTAGTTAAACTGTGCACAGTGTCAGCATTGCTGAGAGCATGTCCTGTTGTTTTGTGGCATGAGTGGCTGAGTGTGTGGCAAATATTGATGCTCTTTTTGCTTGCAACTAGAATCACTGAAATGCCCTGGGTGATAGCTTCTGAAAGGAGATTTTAAAAGCATCAGTAGAAAATGTGTATCTTCTTTTCTGTTTCAGCACTTGGGAGAGAATTTATGATATATAGATAGAGTTCATAGATGTTTCAAGCTTTTTATATGCGTGTGTTTAATGGAATGGATTGCCACTTTACTGAACATAGAATCAAATCAGCTCTGTTAATTGAAGAAGATTTTTCACATTATTGCTAATGATGTGACACAGTTTTGTTAGAGATGGTGCATAAAATAGTGCCACTTGAAATGACATTAATATATGCATTTAAATTCCCTTTTTCCCATTTATGTGCATTATTGATTTTATTTCATTGTTGAGGAGTTAATGGATTTATAATTAGAATAGTCACCGTAATCAATGATGAGATTATTAAACTTATAAATAGAAATTTAAAACTACAATGAAGTAATTTCCCGGTGTAACGAAGGATCAATAATTAGATGTTTGCTTTGAATCTGAAAGTAGTCCTTGTAAGATTCAAGCATGAAACATTTCTAGGGAAGTGAGTCCATCTAAATTATTATATAAACTGGTGTGGTTTGGCATTTTCCAAGGCTGACCTATTATTATTACTAATTTTGTTTAGCGCCCAAACACTTCTGAGTTAATTCCTCTGGATTTGCGTAGTTGCCACTATCTCAAAAATGGATGTTTGTTCTTTTCTGATACCTTATCTGTATGAGGTGTCTGGAAGGTGCTGTAAACAGGAGTCCATTGCTGTGTTTTTGGTGGGGTTAGGCAAAGATAATCTGCTGTTCAGAACCTTCCCTTTGTTTCTCAAAAGTGATGGTGGTAAATTTGGGTAAGGTAGTTGGCTGGTGTAGGGGGAGATGGCAGTGGAAGGATAAAGAAGTGGAGAGTCACCCTTGTGATGCCTGGCTTGGGAAGGGTCGGGGCTTAGTTGGTACATCCAGAGTAGCTGTGTAGACATCCACTTGAGTCTCATCAACCTCTCCTGGTTACTCCAAAGTACTCATGGGG
This sequence comes from Megaceryle maxima, assembly GCA_024605025.1. Lineage (NCBI taxonomy): Eukaryota > Metazoa > Chordata > Aves > Coraciiformes > Cerylidae > Megaceryle > Megaceryle maxima. The sequence continues at coordinate 105,969 of JANHGN010011672.1, read as the reverse complement.
GCCTATGGGAATAGTGTCATCTCCTGTTACTAGTTAAGCTAAGAAACACTCTAGTGAAAAGATTTTGTGAGAATAAGAACACCAGAAATATCCATCTGGCTCTCAGTTGCAGCCTGTATAGCCCAGGGCTGCCCTGAGCAACAGACCTGAAAATGGTGATCACATAGCCAGACCTGTTCCTGTGTTTTCAAACTTAATGCTGCTTCATGAGCTTGCCTGTAACTGAATCTTGATCTCTAGATTTGGGTGTACTAAAGACCTAATTTTCCCTTCAGTTATTGAGGGCTTGTACTTCTTCAAGAGAGATACTAGTCAATGGGTGCCTTGCATATGGTAGTTGTCAGGCAAATTGATCTCAAGGGATGTTCTCTTTAAAGTAGTTATATCTAATATACAAGCAGTTCAAGCATGATTGAAATAGAAATTAGATACGACAGTCTCTGTCCACCTTTGCCTTTATTTGCTGACATTATATGTCAATCATTATAACAATATGATGATTATAATAATATTATAAGACCTGTTGTTCTTGGGATCATGGTTATTTCATTTTGCTGAATAGAGAGTAACCAAGGCACAGAGAGATTTTTGGTTGAGTTGCCTAAAGACAGAGTTTGGAAAGTGACACAAGTTCTTCTGATTCTGAGCTCTGTATGTGTCCTGTGTTTTACTACTGTTAGAGTCGCATCTGGACTGTGGAAGTTCATCCTAATAGAAAAGCATTTGTCTTCTTGTAGGAAACCCAATCCTAAGCTGACAGAAATTTGCATTATTATGAGCTTGTTAATGAATTCTTTTGCTTCTTCATATCAGCCCCTGACAAAAAGCAGAGATTCAACTGTATATTTGTCTGCTTAAATAAACAGTTCATTTTTAATTTGGACCACAATGGTAAATTAAAACACCCTGAGCAGTACATAGCTATATTTTTGGCCTTTGGAGGCTGTAACTACTTTAATACGTGTCAGGAGGGAGGCTGTGGACAACTCTTTCTGATGCTTGCCTGGAGGCATTAGAAGAAAGAGTTCCTTTAGCCTGGCTGTTTTAAATCCACTGTATGTGAAAAGTCCCAGTTTAAGAGTGTTTATGTGCAGCAGGATCTTGGTCCTTCTTGATAGCCCTTGTAAACCCACCACCTGGAAAGTCAGGAGGACATTGACAAGTAGGAGGATGAAGTTTGTGTCAGATTGCTCTGAAGAAGGAAAACAAAGTTTTGGTACTGGTGTCCTGAGTGGCTGAAATGTGAAGTAATTGGTCCATCACTGCCTGATGGCATCTTTGTGCTACCAGAACCCTGGTTGCAGAGACATTCCACCTTGAGAACATGGGCAGGCTGAAGGAAGAAACAAATATTTCATAGATGAAGGAGGCCTTCCCAAGGCCTGCCCAAAACCTTAAGAAATTGTTCAGTAACCAAGGAGAATGGTTTAGGAGAGATCTGTGTCAGATGAAGATCAAGAGCCCCTGTCCAGAGGCGAAAAAGTGCTACTTCTCCATCCTTGTACTGCCAAGGACACCAGTGCTGGCTACAGCTGGGTGCGTGTGCCCTGCAGTTGAAGAATGAGGTCATTTCTGTAAATAAAGCACAGACTGCTAGTGATTTTTTTGGCGGTGAAGATCCAAATCCTTAATCTGTTTTAGGAATTCAGATATTAATCCAAAAAGCAAGGGCTCCAAGGTTGTCTTTGGATCTCCTGTATAACTTTCCAGTCTGTGACAGCAGTTGGGCCCTCCTGTTTCTACTGAATTCTACTTCTTTGTGATTTTTCTCCCTTCTGCCTCATCTTTGGAGATCAATGATAAGCCAGGCATTAACAACTGTTGTAGCTGAAAACCTCTTTTAAGGGAAGGGATATTATGCTCTGCATTTGATTTACATTGAACATGAGGTGCATGTGAAAATATGAAACTACAGATTTAGACTTTCTTGTTACCACATGACAGCTGCAGGTTATAAAAGTGACTACAGTAGTGTGTTGTGGTTATAAAATGCCCTAGTTACTTTATAATGAGCCCTGGCAGAAACATTGTTAAATGTCAGTAAAAAAGTTTATCCTGAACACAGGTATCACAGCGTGTCAGGGGTTGGAAGGGATCTTGGAGATCTTTGAGTCCAACCCCCCAACACGCTTCCCTTTGAGTTGGCTGCACTGCAGAATGCTGCACTGTTAGCTTCACATACCGCTCGTCAGTCAGGAGATGTTTCAAAGAGAAGGCGCGTGCAGGACTTAGCCACTTGTATGGGAAAGAGGGCTTTTTAGTATGAGCATTATCCAGATAAAGATCTATGTCACTTTTGTTCCAGTTAGTGGTAGTACAGTCTTGGCATGAATCATTTGGGGGAAAACTATAGTTTTATCATATACAAACAGTAGATTTAATATATTGCAAAATTATTAGATCAAGCAGTTTTTACAACTTAATTGGATGTGATGTTCTAGTCTGACAGGGGAATATAGTTAAAGCAACTACTCAGAATTCCATATGTCTGCCTGATAGTCGCAAAGGGGTAAAAACAAAAAGAAAAGAAAAAAGAAGCCCCAGTGCATACTTGTGCTTGATTTTGCTAGAGCTCCACCTGCACTTCACTGTTGAAAGCTTTCATTATGGGACCAATTTTTTGAACTGAAATAAATTGTATTGAGTTCTGACTCTGATTACATAGATGCGTCAGACTTGATGCTTCTTTTGTAATTTTCTCCAGTCCCTCTTCTGTGAATCTGTTCTTGATACTCACATTTAGACATAATATTTGATTTCTTTCTTTTGCAGCTGTACACAACCTTCTGTTTTTCTTTTACCACGAGAGTACTATCTTGGTAGTGATCTAATTTTTTCTATGCCTGTATCAAGCACGTTTTGCACACATTACAAAGTGGCATCACCTAGCCTGGCTTCTTTGGATCCTTGGACTGAGGTCAGTGTTGAGAGCATGGAAATATTCGGGAAACTGGAAACATCATGGCTTAGTTTTTGGCCTTGCACTTCAAACTTATAAAGAGCTTGTTAGGGTTATAATTGTCCTTCAATGATAACAGCCTGACAGTGGACTGTGTCCCTGGAAATTTAATCTATGGCCAACTTCTCTGCAGTGTCATTTTGGACTTGTCTGCCTTGTTTACACCTGGGCAGATGTTTCCTGACATCAGGTCACAGTAGAGAACCTGTGTGCTCGAGCTGGGGATGGCGCAGGGGATGCCCCTGCTCTGCCTAGGACATCTCCACAGTCTGAGGATGTCAGGTCTCCTCTGTCTCTTCCTGCCCTCTTGCTCAGCATTTGGCCATCTTAACTGGGAACAACTCCTGCTGACGTTGCTTGTTGTGGCCCTCCCAACCTCCTCTGTGTGTGTGGATGCTGCCAGGCATAAACGCAGCGTGTCTAGCTCTGCTCCCAAGTCCTCAGGATGGGTACTGGGACCCAGTATCAAAACCCTTCCATCCACGATGAAGGGCACCTGCATACGTGAAATTCCTGGTGTTTTCAAGTGTTGCCCTTGCTGTGCTCTTACTGGTATCAGTTTTTATGTGGCTTTGGAGAGAGTAGAAGGAAGGGGTCCTCTAGAGCAGTTTTGGAAGTCCACTGAGGATTAGCTGGTTTCCAGAGGGTTAATGGCTTTTGTCTGGCAGACCTTTTCTTAGAAAATTAAAACTGACGTAAATCTTTGCATACAGAGTCCTATGACACTTTAAACATTCAGTGCAGTCAGTAAAAGTTTATAGTGATGAGATCATAGTTTCTGTGTTTGATCATGAGTGATTTATGAAAATTTAGTAAATGGGGAAGCACAGTCCCCTCTCAACTGCAGACTGGCGTCTTCTTTCTGTGCAGACTTGCATCCTTAACAAAGTTGTGCAAAGTTGCTCCCATTCCTCTAGAGAATTATATTTTCCACTTGCAATCCCCAGAAGAGCTTGGTTTGAGGTGAGGGAGGTGCAAAAAGTAATTCCTGCATTTAGTTTAAAAAGAAAGCCCCTTCAGCAGCTGTAAACTACACAAGCTGAAATTGCCATGACAAACCAGAGTGCCCAGGAGGGTCCCACTACTTGTCTTTAGTTTTCCTGCCTCAGGGCAGGTGACTCTGCAGGGCCTGGCAAACTTCCTCATACCTGACCCCTCCTCATCAGCTGAGCCATGTAGCTGTCTAAGGGAGAGCTGAACATGTTTATGCTGGAGAATCCCATCAATTGGATAGTGCAAGCAGTCCTTAAAATTAATCCTAGATTTAGAAGAACTGGTTTTGTGCTTTTACAGCTTTTCACAATGCAGCAAAAATGGTTTTACCTCTACGTTTAAAAATACTAATTGGGTAATTGAAGATTTTAGTGCAGAAGACAACCTGTATCTTTTTCATAGTCTTCTGATGATTTTTGTCTAGTGTGTCTCACTTTGCTTTTTCCCCTCTTTACAAGAATCAATCCCCTCTCCTTGGCTTCCCCTCATCCTCCTTTCATGCATGCACAGAATTGAGATTAAAACTTCCAAATTTACTCAGAAATTACAGTTTTACCTTTTCAGGTATCTAATATGGGAATGACAATTTACAGACATCCAACATAGATATGGTGGTCTGGAAAGTATGTTAACCATCTGATACGAGAAATAGCAGGTTTGATTTGGACATATAAATTTAAATGCTTGATATGTCCACAATAATTGGCCTCTAAGGAATGTAGACTTCTGTGTTCTCATAGAAACAAAAAAGCGGTGAGAAAGGAATGTGTGTTATACATTGCTTATTTTTGTGAAGAGTGAACAGCTTTTACAGGAATTGATGTGTTAAATTCCAGTCAGTTCTTTTAAATCGGTTACATTTTGCTGTAAAATTCACTGAAGTTTCATGCTAACTCTACAGATTTCATATTTAGGTTTAGATTATCCCATCATTTAGATTATGCATTAGTTAAAGTACATTTGGTTAGAAACGTTGCTGCTTCTGCTTTCTTTTTTTCAGAGTTTTGGTTAAATGTGAATTTTCTTTTCAAAATCCTATTGTGTAATATAGCCCCTATTGAAAATGAATGGAAAAATGAGGCTTGGGAATTCATCTTGGCTCTGCAATTTTTAATCTGAGATAACAGCTCATGTGACAGGTTGTCTTCGTGGCAGAATGTATGTGAGTATTCGAACACTAATGTTAGCTTGCTGATGGTTGTTGGTCAGGTTTCCTCTTGCTGGCTGTTGTGCCCTTGGCTGCTGTGCATGGCAGCCCCCTGATTAGCCAGTGTGTAAACGCTTTGTACTCGTTGCAGAGTTTCTGATGTAGATTTCTTAGTCTGTAAATTGCTAAGTCCTTAGTGCTTTGTGTCAGTTCACGTAACTCAGAAGTTCAGATGTCACACTGGATTTTTCCCAGTCTGCATGTATTTCCCCATGCCATATACTTTCTGTGACTGGTATAGGTCAAGACCACACATTTGTTCCTTTGGTTCATTAATAATCCTGCTTTATTGACCACCACCAGGTCCTCATTACTCCATCACTTAGCTTTAAGCAATTAAACACATGAATGGATCTGATCCTTTTCCAAACATCTCTATTCCTGGCTGTTACTGACAGTTGATCATGGATGGGATAGGCAGATTCTCTTTTTCAAGCATGTGTTCCTGCCATACCATTTCTTTGTGCCAGTCCTGATCTCTAGCTGTCTTGATCTCTGCCTTTCTGCCTGCATTGCTAACAAATCTCATGAGACTTCTGTATTAAAGTGAATGGTTTTGCAGAGGGTGAGGCTTGTAGGGCGAGTAGTTTTGCTAGGATTAAGTTAATCTGCATAAATCTTTTTCAGTGTTTCAGACTCAGATCTCTTAGGTGAGCTCTACAAAAACACCTTTCTGTGTAGCAGTCTATGGTAAAGCTTTAGTCAGACACTCCATAATACTGATTATAATATAAATCTTTAAAGAGCAGACCTTCAAAAGAGCTGGGTGCACTTTCTTCTTGTTGACTTTGTTGGGAACTAGGAATTCAGTACTTAAACTATGGAAATGAGTCCAGATGAAACGCCAGACGGTCTTTCATGCACCAGTTGAGCACTACTTGGTTGCAGTTTTCTTTTACTTGGTACCTAATAACCATGTTGCCTCGGTTCTCATGAGAAAAACTCTGTTTGGTTTGTCATTGTATGAGAAAATTGAGGGTGTGGATGTAACTGGGAACACCCTATTACCATGTCTGCATATCTGTAGTTATAAAATATGATCTATAGTAGCACAAAATTTTAAATTTGGTAGCATCCCGGGAAGTACTTAATTGTGTTTCTGCTTCATTACAAGGCTGTCTCCTTTTCTGGAATTTATTTTAGCTAATTAGTTGGAAATGTCAAAGTAGTATTTCAGATGGCAGAAATATCATATATTATCATACATGAAGCAATTAACTCTTTTGACAAATATTTATTGTGGTGTCATCTTTAATTAAATTTAAAGTACTCCTAGACATAGAGCAGGTTCTTCTGAAAAGGAGGCCTTCTCAGCACTGTCATAGAGCATTTGACTGATGTGGCTTAATTGAACTTGGTACTGAAAGAGTTGGTGGCCTAAAACACAAAGATATCAACATGACAAAATTTCACAATACAGATGTCTGATATTTTGGCAAAATCCCAAAACAATCACACCCCTCCAAACTCTGTCTCAGATACTACAGAAACATTATGCTGGAGAAGATATATCTCCAGTCCCTCCTGTTCTTTCACTGAAATGGTTTTCAGGAGAAAAAAATGCTGTGCACATGTGCTGCTAAGATAAATAATGCTGAAAAGCAGGGTTGTATATATGTTTTAAAATTTTTTTATGTTTATTTTTTGTTTAGTTCTTAGGTTTGTTCATGTGGAAACAGGTTACAAATGTGACTGTTTGGTTAGTTCCTCTTAAACAGGTAGGTCTTGTAGATGATGTGCCACTGAGAAATAATTCCTGACCATTCTAACTGAACCAGATAAACAGTTCTGCCAGCTGACAAATAACACTGTAAAAACAAAAGGGTTCTGCTTATCCTTTTCCATTTTTTTCATGCCTGTCAAACTATTTAACTGTACATTACCTATCACAAAGGGTCTCTGTGTTTTTCTGCTCATGTGCTGTAGTTGTAGTTTTTACCTTCTCTGTTGCAGGACCTACAGTGGGATGTTTGCCCAGCTGTATTGCTCCACAGCTGCTGCTGATCTTCTCCTTCATCCTTGCAAAGACACTCTTTGGAAGTGCTGCATGAGATTTCTCCCTGTCATGGCCATTCAGCAAGTGTATTAACTTGTACATATGTTTTTTGTTTTGTTTTTTTTTTCAGGCAGAAACAGCACCCGAAAGTGGCCGAGATGGTTCCAATATTCAGATGAGCTCAGGGCAGAACAACTCCAATCCCATGGGAGCAGGTGGCTCAGCAGCCTCCCAGAGCTTGGTTACTCCAGCTGGGGTCTCGTCAGGTACCTCAGCTGCGGCTTCATTCTTCATAAGGTAGTTTTCCACCTTTCTGGTTTCTGTAACCACTCATTGGTCTTCAAAGGGTTGTGAAATGCTGTTGAGCCTTTACCTTGGGTAGAAGGTGCAGTGTGTGGTGCTGGTTGCTGAGAGGTGGAGTTGGTGAGCTGGTCGTGACTGTGGCTTTACAATGCCACTGTTAAGCAGGGAAGTGATGATGGTACCCTCTTTCTCTCTGTGGAGACCTGGGCAGGAACCTCTATTGACCAAAATCCAAGAAAATGTGTGTTGATCTTTGTCTAGTTCTTAATTGCCATTTCCACCCATAGCAAGTTTTATTCTATAGGTTGCCTTTGAGCAGAAGCTGAAACAAAAAGGCTTTTTCACTCAGATCTAAATAGAAAAAAAGATTTTTATTCAGTAGAATGGCCTATATATACAAATATTTTTTTTCAATAGTTGGTAGCAACAGTCAAAACAGTTTAAAATGCTCTTTTTTTTTTTTTTTTAGCAATAGCCCAGAATAGTATTCTTTTTACCATTCTTGAGTCTTAGAACAAAAATGATATGTTAGCTTTGTTTATGAAATGTTTGTTGTAATTAGCAATGTTGATTAAATGCAATACGCTGTCAAGCAGATGGTATTTAAAACAACAAAATTCAGGGGTTTGTAGTTGCATTCCAAACTCCTATTTTAATTCAGAACTGAATGTGTTTTGAGACAATATTGAAAAATGTATGTCTGTGAATGGTATTAAAGTCAAATTTATTCACAGAGTGAGGATCCTTCTTATCATGTAATCATAGTGGTAATTGCATTGTTTCCTTTGCCTTGATTTTTAAAACGTTTTGTATCATTAAATAAATCATTTCTATGAGTTACAATCTGACCTCAGGAGGAGTTCAGCTTCCAAAGTCCTGTTTTTTGGAAGCACGTAGTACGTGAGTCTTAAGCATTATATGCCCACATATCACAGTCTGTCTGTATACAGGAGGTTGGGACATAACTGCCCCAAGAGTGGTGTGTGCAAGTTAAGGTTCTGTCACTGTGCTAAATGCAGAAGGTTTAAAGTCAACACAGAGGAATGGTTGCCTACAAAGGATGATTTGTTTCATTTTAAAACAGTTGTCAGGAATCAGTGGGAGTGCAGAGGAAAGGTAAGGAAAAAAGCTCAGACATCTCTTTTCTTGGTTAGTTATCTAAATAAGGACAGATGGATCCTCTCCAAAGTACCTCGACTGGACAGCAGCATAGCTTTCATTACTGTATGTCATAGTGTGGGTATGAACAGCATGATTTAGCTTATTTGTATTTATTTCAGTATGAATCTGTGTGTCATAAGGAAAGGTAAAGACTGTCACTTTCACTGGGGAATCCAGAAAATAAAATACTCTTTTTGAAACTGAGAGAAAGAAATCTGCACCTAGTAATCTGTAATAATACCCAAAATATTTTCTCCCAGTGATGCTTCTGTCACTGGTCAGGAAGACTGAGTTCTCAGTTTATTTTAAAGAGACAGATCCTTACTAATGATTGTCATTGGCTTGATTCAAAGATTTTTGAAGTCAGCAGCAAGACTACAAATGGTATCTTTACACACTGGATCAGGACCTAATTGCTTCTCATGAATCTGTCTTTGCCTTGAGTGAATCAGTTTTATAGCTTTAGCAGCTCTGTGCTAGCTAAAACATTTTAAAACCCATTAGTAGGTTTCTTATTCCCTACCCATCTTTCCTCTGTTCAAAATTGATTCTCTTCAATTTCTTAACCAAAGAACAGGGGTGGTTGAATTATTTATTTTTTTTTTCCCCCACAAAGAACTTCTATTTCTCTTTTTTTTTTTTTTTTTTTTTTTGTGGTTGTTAGAGAGACTAAGTAAGAAATGAGTTTTTTCCTTTCGCTAGTTACCAGTTACCTGAATTAGTTTTGTAGCATTTTCATGACATTTCATCACACTGCTGATGAATGCATTTCAGCGTTCATTTCTCAGTATTCCAGAGCCCATCTAAGAATCTTGGGTTCCCTAAAAGCAAGCATGGAAGAAACAAGTTCAGTTACAACGGTGATTAAAACACAAAAATGTCACAAAGGCTGGGGGAAGAGAGATCTATTACTGATCCCAGGCAGCCAAAAATACATTGAGCAATCCTCAGGTGCATAGCTCTGGCCAGACTGCTCCACCACCATTGCCATTAACCTCTCCCACTGCTTCTTGTTTTCTGACTTCTCCTGCTGTTGGGACCTTTTAGGTTGAAGTTTCCATGCTGAGTCTCCCTACTGCCCTCAAGCTGTGCAATGCTTAGCAGAGGAAGGGGAGGAAATCTTACAGGATGGGTGAGACATACGCTGGCAGAAAGAGAGGTGGACGTGGCTTATCCAGAGACCACAAATATTGGGATATCAGTGGTTTTGACTGTTTTTGTTTAGTACTGATGGGATATCAGGCTTTGCTACAACCTTTCCAGTCCTGTCTCCTCTTCCTGTTTGTACCATCCAACCTCAAGCATGTTGACGAAGGAGGTTATCCCTGCTGTGAATCCTTTGCAGCAACATCTACTCTGTCCTTTGTCTCTTTGTTCAGCTAATCCTCTCCAAGCAAGCACCTGGAGATGAAAGAGAAGTCATGGTACTAGTGGTATGGTGTAGTTTCTATTAACTGTATTTGATGATTCTTTCCTTAGGACGTTTCACTTCTCAGCCACTTAAATCCTGAACTTCATAGCAGAGCCAGTGTGTTACTTGTGTTATGCAGAACCTGTCACATTTTGTTCCTTGTACTCTACTGGAATAAATGCAATTAATCTATTGATAATCAAACACACACATAAATAGGATTTTTTTTTCAAATCATTGCCCTCTCTTTGACCAAATCTACTGAGTATCTCCATCTTTTTACAAGAGCTCTTTTGTAAAAGAGGCTGTTGTTGGGATTTTAGCTTTGGGAAAGAGCTGTTTTGTCACAGAAATAAAGTAGCTAGGCAAAAATATATGTGTATGTTAACATTCAGTGTGTTGGGGTGCAGGGTTAGTGACTTTGGAAGACAAAGCCTTCATAGGGTGCTTGTGGAAACTGCATCTGTGATTTTTTTTTTTTTTTTTTTTTTGCAGCAACAACACTAGATACAGACTTTTCTTCACATGAATGAAGGATTCCAGTCATGTTTTTCATGAAATGCCATTAACAGTGTTTTTATAGGTCCTAGCACAATTCGCTTTTGGGCTGTGTCATGGTTTCCTGGCAGCAAATAGACGTCTTCTCACATTAAAACTAGAGTTTCTGTTGGGTGAAATAACACTCTTTGACTCTTGCTTGTGAGCTGTCTTACCTGGGAAGGGAGGAAGTCTGTGAAGGTTTGTTAGTTGTTTGGTTTGCTTTTTACTCCATTTTGTTCCTCACAGAGAGTCATAGCTTTGTGTTTGTAAGGTCACAGACTGTTTGTCACAGGGAGTTTGTGTCCTCACCTGGAAAATAATACCTAAGAGCTGCAGCAAAATGTTTACCTGGTGATAAGAGATACCCATGGTTAAAATAAGTATTTTTAAGATAATCTTCACAGTGAATGCATTGATTTTGTTAAGCATATGTGCAGCCCAAATCTACATATTCATCCAAAGTTCTTTCTTGTTTGAATGTCATATTTAATTTCTTCAAGCTTAATTGTGGTGTTCTTTAAAAAAAAAAAAAGTGTCTAGAATGGAAGTGCTAAGTATTCAAAATCAGACAAATATTAGAACCAGCAGACAGAAGCATATTAAAAAATTAAATCAGCTTTAAGCTTTTTTTTTTTTTTCTCACTCTGATCTGTCATAGAAGGAGGAAAGCTTTGATTAACATCTGACTGTGTCACACAAGCAAATTTCCAGACATTATTCAATGGTCATGTTACCAAAGGACCAGAAGATTTAGCAGAAAATGCAGCTTCTTGCTCGGTTACTGACAGTATAAGAAAGCCAGAGCAAAAAGACCAGCCCATGGCTGGGAAGAGGCTCCCAGTTTACCTTTACAATGCAGGAGGAGAAATTTGATCTTGCATTCTTTAGATTGCAGAAGAATGCAGTTGGGCTTTGTCCCTTGGTGTTGCATGAGCCATGCTTTGCTTAGTGCTCCATACTTTATACCTGTTTCCAGGTTTTGTTTGTGTGCGTGTGTGGTTTTTTGTGTTGGCTTTTTTTTTTCCTTGTATAAGGAACGTGAACAAATTTTATATTACTAAGTGAAAATACATGAGGTAGTTGTAGGAACCTTCTGTGGGCAATGCTAAGTAAATATTGGCATACTGTGGTATAAAGCTGTGACAAGCTGTTGGGGTTTTTGTCACCTGGATGCCTGGGGAAGAGAGGAAATGGTGTTTCCAAGAACAGGCAGGAGAAGGGCAGCGAGGAGGAAGAGAATGGTCATGCATTTGGGAAGAGATTAATGAACTATCTGCCAAAAGAGAAAATAGCACTCCCTTGGGAGGAGAATCAAGGCCCCTGCCTATGATGCTGGGTGGGGTCCTGGTGTTTCAGTGGGAGCACTGGTGTCTGGCCTCAATGCATAAGGGTGAGCTAGAAGGAAGGACTGAGCGGTGACAGAGCAGCAAGGAGGAATTAAAGCTGTTTAAGAAGAAAATACGTATAAGAGCAAGTAACCCATACTGAGCAGAAGACAAACTGTGTTAAGTCCTCCTTCTTTTGATGTTGGGTTATTTATACATCTTTTCAAACTGGTTTGGTCACGAGGTTGCACTTGCTACTGTGGGACTGCTGCCTTTGAAGCAGGGAGATAGCTGTGTAGTTGGAGATACTTTCTCTTGCATCGGCCTGCTTTTGTTGGGTGAATTGGCTTCCAAACATTGCCCTCATTATACACTCACTAGTTTTCAAGTTTCTAAATTATTTGCAGTGTTGCTGGGCTTTGATAGATTAAAACCATCTAAGTTAATAAATCTGGGGAATCACAGTGGTGAACCACAACATTATCTTTTTACTCTTGTCATACTCCTGCATGTTTGGGAAAGTGGTGTCAATTTAGGCATGATGTAAAACATTACACAATAGGCTTTTTTCAAGTGGCTTTTCTTAATAAGATATAACATACAATCTCTGACTAACATAATTGAACATCTGAAGAGTTAAAATAAGCATGGTCGTCTTTTTCTAGATTCAGGATATTCCATCATATTTTAATGCCTGTGAGTTGTGGATTAAAGAATCTAATTTTTCACTAATGAGCAGTAATGGTACATAAAAACTAAGGGTCACTATCCTATTACAGGCACCTGATGGTTCACTGATAAGCATTTGGTCATTAGATTGACCATAAAATATAGTCAATAATTGAGGTTACTCATAGAGCAGACACCTTATCAGCTTTAGGCATGGTGGGACAGCTTGTCAGTACTCTGTGTACTGATTGTGCTGTGACTGAGCATATGATTAGGGTATTGAAACAGTCTGTATCTAATGAAACTGCAGGAAAGGCATAGCAATATTAGCACAACCACTAAATGACTAATGTGTTTTTGTTCCAAGCCTCAGACACTTCAATTAGTTCCAATAAACTCTGATCTAGTGTAGTAGTAGGCAGAGAATTCAGATATTTTGTGTACAAGCTTTCATTATGCTAGTCAAAATTTGTAACATTTTGGGGACAGATGAAATCTGTGTGGCTTTGAATGAAAAATTATGGAAATAATAAAGGCTGTCATTAGCATTTGTGCTTCATGTTTTTCTTTTTTTTTTTTTTTTTTTTTAATACTTAAGGTTCAAAATACTTTGAAACAATGCCTGGTGCCTGATTTAAAAGATAAAGCTGACAGCAGCAAATTAGATGTCTACATATTTTACTTTAAGGTCCATTCATGTAGGCTTGTGCATATAGATCTAAACTTAGTATGTGTTCATAGCATTTTGTACCATATGGAACATTAGTCAAATAGTCTAGTTCTTGAAGGCTTTTGTAGAGATACTGATTTTACTGTGCTTCAAACTGTTGCTGAGAAAATAACCTCAGAATCTGTTCTTCTATGATTTTTCTTTTTTCATGAGGATGTCTTAAATTTCATAAATTATTTAATATAGTGAAAGATGCAAAATGTCTTTTGTCTTTCTGAACTGTTGTTCAGTCTTCTGTGATGCGACCTTGGAAAGTAACCATAGAAACATGTTAAAAGCATCAACCGAAAATCAGTAGTTCGGTTGACAGTGATGCAAATTCTGTGAAAGAAGATTATGATGTATTAGGAACACTTGAGGCATATATTACTGCTAACCTGTTAAACCTTATTATTCCATGACTGTCAGTACTTCCAGAATTTAATGCAGGGGAAAAAAAGCACAGAAAAATGAAACATACTTTTTTTTTTTTTTTTTAAAGTTGCCATGTTTAAGTTGTTCTATCTAAATCACTTCAGCCTATCATTCTCTCCTGTTAAAAGCAAGAATTATATTTCTTCTAAGCTCATAATGTAGTTCACCAATTCTCTGTATTGAACAACTGTAAACTTTTGCCCTGTACCCTGCTGGGATGCATTGGTATCTTGGCTTTGTGCAGAGCTGGCACGATTTAAATCTCTTTGACAGGTAAAGTGGATAACTGGGTTATGAATAAGTAGTTCACCAAAAGGTGAAGAAAATGAGAGGCTCATTGGATCCTGTGTTAAACCTTTTTGTGATGACGGGGTAGTTAAGCTGGATGAAACAGAGGTTCTTGCTATAGTTACAGGTAACTGTAGTAAATTCGTGGTGAATGATGGGTCAAGGGAAGAAGCGGGTTCACATGTTAAAGCTTTCTCATTAAACATAACCCACACCCAAGAAATCCTGTGTTGAGGTGATGCAGGAAAATTAAATTTTATTTACTTACCTAGGAAAGTGGGGTACCAGCTCTTCCCCATTAAGCCTGCCTTGCTGGCAGAGATACCCAAAACCCATGTGTGGTATGTCCCTACTTTGCAGTGTCATTGTCGTATCACATCAGCCGTGGGGCTCTTCAGAGACATGATGGCTCCCTGGCATTAATGCAGCTCAACAGCTTCTCAGTGCATCAGATCTTCTTCAGTTAATACCCTGCAGTGCCTCACTTTTTCTTGCTACCATTTGGTCACTGTTTAAAGGTGATTGCTGAGCAATCTGTGCCTTGGGGTAGAGCTACAAATGGGCACATGAAATGGAGCATCTAGATGTTTTAGGGCAGCCTTTTTTTTAGCCTTTTCCCCTTAATGAATCTCTCCTCTGAATCTGGTGGGCAGGAGCAGCCTGACTCTGACAGTGTCCTCCCTGCTGCATGGTGCTGGGGAGGGAGGATGCCTTGCAGATGTGCAAATGGACATGGAGCAGGTGCCACCGTAGGGCTTGCCTCATCTTGCCGGTGCTATGCTGTGGCTTCTGGAATGCGGTTGGCTGGCTGTCCCTGGAGAGTGAATGTGACCTGCGCATAGCATCAAAATATGCAGGGACAGGAGATGGGGCAGGGTGTGCAGCATTGTGCAGTATCTTATATCATTTTAGGGCAGCTTAAGCTTTCCTAGTTGCTGTGGCAGCATAATACTGCCTATAATTAAGGACAAAAAAAACCCCAGCATATGCTTTAGGTATATCACATTTTGTGTTAGCCCATAAGGAGGATAAACTAGAAGATAAGCTTGAATTTAGTAGGCTTTGTTCTTGGAAACAGAAATTACTCTCATGACAGCATGTTTAAGAGCAGAACCTCTTTAAACTGGTATCATCACTAGTACTGCATCATACATTTACACAGTGCTTTATCAGCAGCATATGGTAAGCCAGGCTGCCTGCTATGACGAGCTCATCCATGATGGCTGTGAGACTGATGGGGCAAGCAGAGAGGAGACACAGAGCTGCAGTTTAGCAAAGGGAGGACGTAAGGAAATTGCAGTAGCTGAGAGGAGAGAGAAGGTAGAGTTTTGGACATCAGCACTGCTAAGTTAGAGCACTACTAAAAGCATGAAAAATGTCACAGTGGCCAATATATCTGTGGTCAGGATATGGCTATTAGAGGAGGGAAGCATTGCATAATCAGCCAAGGTGGAGAGCCCATGGTGAGGATTTGAGAGAGCCTGGAAGGGAACTGGCTGAGAAGGAGAGGATGGTGGTGACCAGCAGCACAGGGCATCTAGGCGTCTTTGTCTTGGAAGACAATGTTCTCCTGTACAGAGGGTTAGGGATCATGGTATGAACCAAGGAGAGATCATGTAAGGCATCAATGTCAGGAGGATGTTTGGAAGAAGCAGCCTTATCTGGAGAGCACAGGCCACAGGGGTTGTGTGGAAGCAAGTTGGACTATGCTGGAGGTGGCAAAATGAAGGGAACCCGGTGCCAACCAGAATGGCAGGAAATATGGAAAGTAGGAGACAGTGAAAGAAGAGAAAAAATGCCAGATCTAGTGATGTGGGGAACCTCCTGGTGAGGTCAGGATTTTGGAGAGTTTGTTCTAGGTCTTTACTCCAGTTTCATCACAAAAGCAGAATTGGGACACAACAAAATATTTGCAGTGTGTCCTACTGACTAGATGTCTTAAAGATCTTTGTCATGAGGCCACTTCTGGGGAGAGATTATTTTTGTTAGCCCTGAGTACCTTGATGGATGATAATACAGGAGGATCTTGAGCACCAGAGGCAGCCTCCTCAGGAGACATTAGCAGCTTTTTGAGTGGTTCAGGGCAGACTGCTGTTGCAGCAATTGAGTCTTAGATTAGCTCTCTATTCTGAGACTCATGATGTTGAGGAGGAAGAGCAAAGCAGACTAATTTAAAACAGATGTGTTCACAGATATGTTAGAGGGGAGAATCTGTACCTTCAAAGCCACCCAAGTCTGAATTTATTGGTGGAGGTAAATGGTGGTAAGTGGAAGAAATGTTTAACTAGAGAAAATTCTGAAGTATTTGCAGATAACTTTGACTGGAATTGTGAAGATAACCTTCTTTCTTTGTCTTCTCTCTGGTCTTCTGCCTTTGTGAGCTTATTATTTTCTCCCTTAATTTAAGGATTTTTCATATTTTCTATATATTCTTGTTCATCCATAGCTGAACACACCTGATTATTCTGTTTTCCTGAATATTTGGAATCTCACTGCTACCAGAGTCTCTTTTTCCTTTGTCTTCTTCCCTTCTTTCTGCCCTACCTAGCTTGTCAAGAGGATCATTTCTTCCACCTCACCCTCCACCCCCATCCCAGCCAATTCTGACTGCTTTTTTGGTTCCTGGACTCCTGAATACTAGTACTTGCTCACTCTGTTATTTGGGGCTCCTCAGCTCAATGGCAGTTGCAGCTGCCCTGGTGGTTTTGCTGCGATGGGAATGGAGCATTCCGTAGGTAAAATGATAATGGTGACTTTCCTGTGGGGATGTAATTTGACAGTTTGCACCTGTTTTGCAACTTTATTAGCAACTATCAGACTCTTCCAATAACATATTTAACCATTTTAATACTTCGTTAAGACAGACTTAGCAGGTGAAATAGTAAAATCAGACTGATAGTAAATTGAATATTTCATTCTCATGGCTGACTTGCAGTCATTCTAGCACTCAGTTTACAGTGTGCAGGATGTGGTTTCCAGGGCAGAAGGACTTCCAAGTGACGCTGTCTCTATTCTGAGCTATACTGCTTTGCTTGCTTGTGCTATAAGACATCCCATAATATAATTTATTACAAAAATGAAATGTCAATCCAAAGTAATGCACCAGCACTATAGCTGCAGTGCTTGATTAACTGCAGGATTATTCTGAAGGTACTTTTAAATTCTATATGAAATAGCAGGGAATTTTGGCTTTCTAAAACTTCCCTCATCCTTCCTGCCAGAGGATGGAAGATGTTTCTTTTGGCAGGACGTTTCAGTGAGCTTAGCCAGTACTTCACTCAGCATCAGTTAGTGCTGCTTTGCTGGTCCTCACAGAATGATTCTCTTGGGGTTGCTTTTTTCTTTGTTGGGCTTTTCATGTCCTCAGCGGTAGAACTCTCTTATTAAGAAGCACTGCCCTATGGAGTTTTTACTGGGAGGAAATGACTCAGTGGAAGTTAATCAGCATAAAGTAAATTTAACCTAAATGTTATTAGTGAAACTAGTTGGGAGTCCAGAGCAAGCTTCAGAATATTCTTGGATAATGTGTCTTGAGCAGGTCTTCAGGAGTCGCTTATTTCTACTGAAATTTGAAATTACTGTCCTTGGGTCAGAAGTAGTCAAATCTCTCCATCTGTGGTGATGGAAGCATATACATCTCACATTTTGCTTCTAAATGCGATTTTAAATGGTGCTGCAATTTCAGCCTGTTATACCTCTGAGAAGTATCATTTCAGAACTGTTGTCAGTTAAATAAATCACAGGAATGCTGGACTTGAAGAAACCCATGTGTCCCTCCTCTGTTTAAGAATACTCATTTTGTGGGCATACGACTTCTGTACTTGAGTGATTTCCACTGCATCATTTAATGCTGTCAGTGGCCATTTAACTCGCTAACAGTAGGAATGAAAAAAGGCCCCCCTGAGAAGTTATTTGCTTGGCAGTATAGGTGTCAAGCCTTTGACTAAGTATGTGAAATAAAAAACAGCTGAAGCGGGAATGGATCCTCTGTGGATTTTCTAGATGTGGGCTAAAACGAACTGAGGGAGCTGGAGCTGATGAGAAAGGTATGTCTGTGGGGATGGTGTGTTGAGGCAAAGGAAGGTAACCTGGAAACATAAGCCAACCCATAGCTTTTATGGTAAAGGAGGTTTTACAGTCACAGATGTTAACTTCTATTCAGACTGCTATATGTGATCAGGAATGTGAACATACTGAATTTCCTAATCATTCAGTCCCTCTCTTCCCTGTCTGATATTTGTACTTCAGATGAACCCTTGTTGGCCAGACCTACATTGTATCTCTCATCCTTTCCACCCACAAGCAGCACAGTGCCTTTTTCTTCCCTGGAGCAGCCTGAATGAGAAAGCTTTTGCTTTTCATACTACATTGTTTCTGATGAATAGCATGGAATGTAATATGCTTTGTAACACATAATTTATTGCCTGGTAAGTAGTTTTGATACTGGCTTTTTTCTGTATACTGTGAGCTGATATTATAGGGCAAAATTTTAAGTGATCTATTTTGGTAATTGCTTTAATAATGAAGGGCAAGTTTCTATTTCATAACTTTATAGCTTTAAAAATGTCTTTATTACTTTTTCTGGATGGAACATGAATGAAACTAGAATTTTATTTTTCTCAACCTGATGTTTCGTGATTCTATCTTGCTGGCAAATATGTCCAACATTTTTGCCTAAGGAAAGTACTTAGATTGATGTAGTTCTGCCTGCTTTAGCTCAGTTCATGAAACAGAGTGAGGAAATATTGCTGGCACTCAGGTGTATTTTCAATATGTAGCTATCTATGCAGTGTGCAGCCCAGGAACTGACATATTTCTATATTAGGTGTTGACAGTCTTGCTTACATAGAGATTAACCTACGCAGGTTTTCAGCAGTTTGTCATATGGTACAGTTGTAAACAGCGAGTATGGAAGTACAGTAATATGTTCATCTGCTCTTGCTTTGTTTAACATCATTAGTGAACAAAGCTGGAAATGGTATGTGACAGGCTGTGGTGAGTAGATGTTATTCTGGTGCATATATCTAAAAAAGCTAGTTCCTGAACCCTGGTCCTGGCTGCTGAAGCAATGTTCTTTGGCCAGAAAAGTGTCTTAAATCTACTAGCTGAAAAGAAGATGGATCTGCTATCACTCATCACAATTTTGTAGCAGCAACCTCAGAAAATGCTGGTTTCAGAGCAGAATAAAATGGTTGGAGTGTAACAGTCAGTACTTGTGAAGATCTGCCCTTTGTCTGGGGAAAAATTATGGAGAAGAGCTGTGAAAATTCATTCTTGGATTCCTGTATGCAAATAGCTTGAATGCTTGTAGATGGGCTTGGTTCATTGCTTCTGTTTAAATAATGTGTAGCTGCAATGAGGAATCAGCTCTTGGATCTGTATAGCATGAGGTAGCTCTTCTGATGTCAGGGGTACACTGCAGGTTTGTTTTATCTTGTCATCTTCTAGAGGTCTGTTTGAGTTTAGCCCAAAGTGGCTTTGCCTGGTCTTTCTGTATGGTGTCTGAATTCAGGTGTCTTGATTATCGCTCGATGTTGGATGAAGCCTTGATTCTATGCTTTATGAAGATGTGAATTGAGTAGGGATAGAGCAAGAGGGATGGTCAGAAACTTTACCTGTGAGGAAAGATTGCAAGGATTGGGACTTTTTAATTTGTAAATAAGAGGACTTGGGTGTGGTAGTGGTCTTCATGCAAGTAACAGCTGCTGTGGGAGAAAGAAATAAGTGCCTCTGCATGTATGTTGGGGAGGTTGGAGGAAAATAAGGAACATGAATTTGCACAAGCCAGATTTATGAAAGACATAAGGTATGAATTTTATAACAATAAGACTAGTTAAAAACTGGAATTGACTGCCTTGGGAGGCTGTGGGCTTGCTTTCATTGGAGATTTTAAAGAACAAGTTGGACAAATATATATTAGAATGCATTAGGTAAGGTTCATCCTACCACAGAGCATTGGGAAAATGTAGATAACCTTTTAAAATCCCTTCTGGACTTGTCTTCTCTGATCAGCTGTGAGCAGATGATGTTCCTAATATGGCAACATAGCTGATTTTTATTTCTGCCTTGCTGATTTTAATAAGAGATAGTAAGAGAAAATTAAGAGGTCACTTAAAGTGAGAGGCTGAAATTCAAGACTGAATTGCAGGATTATGCTATGTGCAAGAGGCAAAGCATGAAGTTAATTGCATATTGGAGATGCTTCCTCAAATAATATTGGCTTGGTAATATTCCCACAATATTAGATATAGTTTGACATTTTGGAATGTTTCAAAATAATGGTGTTCTATTGAAACTTTATTACCATTACCTGTTTTAAAAATGTCATTATTTGAGACATTGTGATTCAGTTGAACTAATTATTTATTGAGGAAGTCAGACCACTGAAATAAGGAACATTAATTGTTGGTTCTTCCTGGCAGTGCTTCTCAACAGCATTGCTGGGATAGCTAAGCAAACAAAGGTTTGGTGCTGTACTTGTGTAACGGTAGTAATGTAAGGAAAGCCTTTATATCCTCCTGAAGCTATATATGCATCACAGGAACCTAGGAAGCGTGTTCTAAGGGGAAGAGCAGACCATAATCTCCAAATTTAGCATACCTTTTATAAGTGACACCTTGGACAAAATTTACTGTAGAAATACAGATTGTGCCTGTCCTTTTCAAACCTTCATGGCAGGATTAGGCATTCCCACTTTTCACATTAAAAATGTATCTTTCTGAAGCAGATTTGGTTTTTCAAATAAAATGCTGTTAGTGGAAATGGATACATTGTTTACTTTTGTTTGCTTGGAGTTTTGGGTAGCAACTGCACTGTCTAATTGTGCTACCTTGCTAATTTTAGAACCACAAATCAAACAGTAATAGCAATAATAAAAGTAATAATGCCAACTAAATTTATTCTGTGAGTTGCGGAAGGCTTGGGACAGAGTGCTGGAGGGTGTATTGTAGGACATCCGTCTATTTGTTGTCTGTATTGACAAGTAATTAAGGAAACAATAACTGGAACTGCAGATACAATGACAGACTGTGACTTTCCCACTGCTTCCTTTGGAGCTGGTTTGCAGTGGGAAAGGCTTGGCATACTAGTGGTGTGTTGGAGGAGTGTTGCCTTGTTGAGCTGGGAAATGGGAAAGTTTGGAAAACTCTTGCTTTAGAATAGAGAGATTCCCAGTGTAAGTCTGTATCCTGAATTTTGTAAGCTTAGCAGAGGGCTCAGAATCAGGTTGAAAATTGCTCCTGTGATTTCTGTCAAGGTCAAACCAAAACTCTTGAGGAAGAGTACTCTTGAGTAAACTCCAAAGTTCAGGACATTTAAGGCTCGAACTGTACACTTCTTTGGCCTTGACCCTTTCAGTGAAGCCCTTAAGCATTTTTACAATATGAATAATGACAATGATCTCTGGAAGATAAGGCTGGCTAATAACACTAAAACTGTTAACATATATAATGAGACATGCTGAAATGAATGTGCAGCAGTTTTGTTTTATTATTTTTGTCAGCAGAGCTTAATAATGGGAATCAGGTCTCCCAGTTCTGACTTTTGGTGGCTTGTCTGTTAAACCCACTGTGTCAATCAAATCCTCTGTATCTATCTCAGTTGATGCATTTGTGGTATGTTTCTCAGAGTAGACTTCATATCACTCTTCCTTCTGAAGCTTAATAAATTCCACAAAGCAAAAATCTTATACTTTTACACAGTTATAAAAGTTTCCAATCTAGTTTTCTTTTTTGTGGAGAAATTATGACCAGAAGGAGCACTGTTCTTTAGGGATTTAAATTGTGCTGGTTACTTTTGCAGCTATAATGTGCAGAACATCTGCAGTGAGTGTAAGCTGCTTGCTGTACACCAGAATATCTGAAATGTCACATTAACTACATAGGCAGAATTTAAAGTAAAAAATGATAGGTTTCTTTTAATAGCCAAGCTTTGTAGCTACTGTTGGGGCACAGTCTTATTCTCTAAATGCTGAGCATTATGTAATTGATCTGGACATGGTTTTCCTCACTGGCCTCATCCATGCGTGGCAGAAAACCTAGTAATCTGTAAATCGTGTAGGGGAAAGAGCAGGTTAGAGATTGTCCCTTGTCATTTGATATTTCAGTGCCCCTGCATGTGCCATATATTAGTTTTATTTTCTACTGTGACACCTAGCTATAAGAAAAGAACTCTCAAAAGTATCTTTAAAGCCATCTTCTATTAAAGATGGAAAGAGTTAAGCAAAATGCAGACAGTAGATCTTGCAGCCAGAGGTAAAAATAATATACACGTGTCTCTCTCATGCTTTAATTGGAAGAGAGGCATAAGAGTGTGGAGCTTAGTTTGCCTTGCAAGAATATTTTTTAGAAAAGTGCTTGGTGGGGGTTGAATGGGGACAGTGAAGGTAGGTGGAAAAAGTACATCTGTGACAAAGCTTGACAAAATGCTTGGAAAATGCCCAGAAAAACAAATGACCATAACACTTAAATTTTGCATAGTATTCCCTACAGGTCATAATCTTTCCTGTGGGGAAATAGAAGTTGATATTGGAGAAGGTCAGACAGCCCCCTGTGGTGCTCAAGATGGATGTGAGGCCCTCCCGTGCAAGATTAAATTTGAGAAAAAGAAGCAAATCAGGAAATAGGCCTGGCATCCAGTTAGGCTCCTACAGAAAGTGATCTGGTATATAAGCCTGAGTTCTGTCTTTCTTGTGCTAGGCAAAAATGGTGCAGCTTATGAGGGCTTCCCTATCTTCATGGGACAAATTGCTCCTGAGAAAAGGGATGCTGCAGAAAAAAACTGGAAACTTAGGTGTAAATTCAGTCCTAGGTTGTTGGATAAGGACTGCAGAAAATCCAGTACTCTGGAGTGTCTCAGAAGTGGCTTTCTATAAATACATACTCTCATGAATTTTACTGTAGTAAGGAGTTCTGTGAGGTTGAATCCTGATTAATTTAGTTGGGCCCATGTCCAAACCAGCTTGGCCTATATCTTGGCTTAATGTACTTGGCTGGGATACCATAGAATCATTAAGGTTGGAAATGACCTTCAAGATCAAGTCCAACCATCTACTAAATATTATTAGGACCACTAAACCATGTCCTGAAGTGCCACATCTAGGCATTTTTTAAACACCCCCAGGGATGGCGATTCCACCCCCTCC
>JANHGN010011672.1:69391-82731 GCA_024605025.1 Megaceryle maxima | reverse complement strand
ACCATAGAATCATTAAGGTTGGAAATGACCTTCAAGAGCAAGTCCAACCATCTACTAAATATTATTAGTACCACTAAACCATGTCCTGAAGTGCCACATCTAGGCGTTTTTTAAACACCCCCAGGGATGGCGATTCCACCCCCTCCCTGGGCATCCTCTTCCAATGCCTCACCACTCTCACTCTCCTACTATCCAACCTAAGCCTCCCCTGGTGCAACTTAAGCCCATTTTCTCTTGTCCTATCATTAGTCACCTGGGAGAAGAGACCAACACCCATCTCACTACAATCTCCTTTCAGGTAGTTGTAGAGAGTGATAAGGTCTCCTCTCAGCCTCCTCCAGACTAAACAACCCCAGGTCCCTCAGCTGCTCCTCATAAGACATTTTTTCCAGACCCTCTGCCAGCTTCGTTGCCCTTTTCTGAACTTGCTCCAGCACCTCAATGTCTTTTTTGTTAAACTATGGTGCCCAAAACTGACCACAGTACTCAAGCTGCAGCCTCACCAGTGCTGAGTACAGGGGCGTGATCACTTCTCTACTCTTGCTGGCCACACATTTCTGATACAGGCCAGGATGCCATTGGCCTTCTTGGACACCTAGACACACTGCTGCATCATGTTCAGCTGGTCGTCCACCAGCACCCCAAGGTCGTTTCCTGCCAAGCAACTTTCCAGACACTCCTCCCCAAGCCTGTAGTGTTGCCTGGGATTGTTGTGACCCAAGTGCAGCACCCAGCACTTGGCCTTGTTCAACCTCAGCCCACTGACCTCAGCCCATCAATCCAACCTGTCCTGATATCCCTGCAGAGCCTTCCTACTCTTGAGCATACTGACATTCCCGCTCAATTTGGTGTTGTCTGCAAACCTGCTGAGGGTGCACTCAATCCCCTCATCCAGATCATCAATAAAGATATTAGACAAGACTGTTCCCAAAACTGAGCCTGGGGACACCACTGGTGACCGGCTGCCAACTGGCTTTAGCTCCGTTCACCACAACTATCTGGGCTCAGCCATCCAGCCAGTTTTTAACCCAGTGAAGAATACACCTGTCCAAGTCATGAGCTGCCAACTTCTCCATCAGAATGCTGTGGGATGTAGCATCAGAGGCATTACTAATGTCCAGGCATACAATGTCCACAGCCTTTCCCTCATCCACTACATGGGTCACCTGGTCATTGAAGGAGATCAAGTTCATTAAGCAAGGCCTGCCTTTCCTGAACCCATGCTGGCTGGGCCGGATCTTCTGGTTGTCATCAGTATGCTGATGACACAGCACACCCAAGTATATTGTTGATACTGCAATAATTGCATAAGGACTGATGAGTCCTCTTTGCCTGCACCACTCCAGGAGCCCAAGCAAAGCATATGAAGGCTGCTGCCCAGCTGGCTTTTGTAGTAAAGAACTGCCTGTGCTTTTCATAGGAGTTGAAGATAACAGTTACTTGAATCAACACATATTCAGAGTCTACAGTTTGATAGTGATGTTTAATTTTGCCTAAATTGCCCTATTCTTTTCATTAGATCCATAACTTTTCCCTTTTAGAAAAAAAACAAAACAAAAACAAACCAACAAACAAACCAGCAAACAAAACTAAACCCAGCGTGGTTTGATACTGTTGGCACAAGATATCTGTGATGTTTCAGCTCCAGAAACAACCTTATTTTAATGTTGAGCAAAGTAATTCTTGCATTCGAACACATAGAGGTTGTAATTAAGCTTTTGTACTGCTACCTAAGAGGATGCTTTTTAAATGTGAACCACATACATCATTATTAGTGCAGCTGGCCTGTTGCCCATCAAAGCAGTGATTATTTTCTACAACAGTTATTCTAGTTCCTCTGCTTTTTAAGTTTCCTGTTATCTTGTATGGACACCAGCAGTCCCTTTGCCAAATTTCTTACTAAAATGGTGGTACTCCAGTCTCATAGGAAGAGGATTTATCAGTACTATAGCAGTTAATTGCTCTGGCTAGCATATGGCACTGTCCTTTGAACAGTGGAGATGAAGCAAGTATGTGAATACTGATGGAAGTGAATCACTTTGAAAGCTGTTCTGTCTTGGTAGGGAAGTTAAGACAACTGGTAATGGATTTGATATCTTAAATCTGCTTTTTGAAATGGTCCAAAACTGTGTTACTGAGCTTTTTGGGAGATTCTGTCCTTTAAAAAGGATAAATTCTCTATTTTTTTGTGGGTTTTTTTTTTTTTTTTTTGTTTATTTTTTTGTTTGTTTGTATAATTTGCTTAGCTTGGCCTTTTGGGGTGCATTTACTCGTTGAATATTAGTGCTCAGTTAGGTACTTGAATACACAATTCCTGAGTAAATTTGTCCTTTGAATCTCATTCTCTTTCACTGAGGTTTCCCAAAGGACCTCCTTCAGCCAGATCTACTGAAGGAATAATTATTTCATCAGGATTTAATGTATATCTTGATTGCACTTTGAAGACATTCTCTTGAGGAGTTTTTATCATTTCAACAAGGGATCATAGCATGTAAACAAGGAAATAAACATCTTTCATATTAATCAACAAGATGATTAAGTAATAAGCACAGTTGTTAATTGGTACTTGGAGATAGAGGGTAATGACTGTCTTGAGTTCCACAATGAGAGCGGCAACAGGTAGACTCTTTCCTGCACGATAAAGCTGCATATAATTTAGGAGGCATTATGGTTTTAATGTGCAGCTGCAACCACAGTGAAGTTGTGCAACTGTTTGCCTAGTGTCCTATTTCAGGCATATGTTTTCATACTAAATGAGGCATTAGCAAGGGGATTTGAGATTTAGACAGTTAAATCGGTCCTCATTGCCACTAAAAACCTGAGGTTCTGTATAAACTGATGCTTGCAGTGTTTTGCTTCACTGTGGGACTCAGTTCATGCTGGTTTCAGGATGCAGCAGGAGTCAAATGCTATGTCTTTCCTCAAAGGCAAAAGTCCAACTTATCCCTCACAAGGCAGTGGCTTCTGGCTTCCTCTGAGTTTGGAAATAGAGCCTCATTTTTAAATCACATGAGTCTTTGTCTGTTTCTAAATACTGCAGTGTTTGTAGAGTAAGAAGGAAGCATGTAGGGGGTCTGCATCTCTAGAAGTTGTTGAAATCAAAAGGTCCAGGATTTTAACACACAAGTTTGGGAATATAATCACAGGACTGGGAATTTTGGAGATGTATATTGAGTCCTGCCTCTCATACTGACTAGCTGTCTAATCTTGACCCAAGTGAGTAATTTGCTTCTCAGACAAAATCGGTTCTTTATATTGTAACTCATTTGAAGCCAGTAATGCTACTGGAAGAAACTATGCACCTCTCCTGCTCTGTGCTAATTTCTGTTTCTAACCTACCATAAATATAAGCAAAGGAAGAGTTTCCTTCTCTGATCAGTTTACTAATCTGACTCAGCCTGAGGCTGCCTGATCACTAGATTTGTGACAAGGTAAGGGGTCTAGATTTACTCTGAATTAGGTATCACAGCAAAGCACTGCCTTAGTTTTTCCATGTCTGTTGCTTATACTACTTCACAGATGCTAGTGCCAGTTTCATCTCACTGCAAAGTATCTAGAGATCCTGGGCTAAAAGACATGATGAAAATAGCTATTGTATAAAAAGACTATTTGTCATCACATATTTATAAACTAATTTGTCCAAAGTGACAATCCTTTATATTGCAAGCTGGACCAGTATAGTGATTTGTCCTTAGAAGACTGTTGGCATCAGTAGCATGGTCTTAGTTTGCCCATGGATCCTAGCAGTGTAAGACTTAGCATTTTTGCTGGCTTAACAGTCATTCAAAATAATGTTAAAAGATAGTATGTTGGATGCCTTTACGATATGTGCCCGAGTGTGGACTATCTACTGACTGTCTCAGGATCAGATCACACATGTCTTACTCAGATGACAAAGCTCTCCTTTGCTTTGACAGAGCTGAGATTTCACTCTCACCCACACCCCCAGTTGCCCAGCATGTGCTCACTAACAAATTTATTTGTTCTATTTAACTCTTTTGTTATTATTATTTTTGTCCCATGTGGGTTTTGATGTAGGGTCAAGTTTCTGGGTTTGTTTCTTGCTACACTGTTTCATGTTGCTGATGCGGAATAGCAGAAAACCTGATTATGTTCCCGTTCTTATTCACAAGGAAGAATGTTACAACTTTAATTGTGTGTTTTAATTTTTCCTCCTTCTTAATCTTTTATGTTTTGAAATTCTGCATTTCAAAAGCAGGATTATTATCATTCAGAACATTAAAGCATGTCTTTTTAATACCATTCCCTTTTAATTTGAAAGAATGAAATTGAGGTGGAAAAACCAATCTGTCTTGAAGGAAATTTTCTGTTATCTAAGGATTTTCAGTGCAGCCAACAAGAGAGGATCTTGAGCTCGGCTGACTTGGAGTGTTATCCTCTGCTTTGAGTAACTTGTAGAGTACAAAGGACCACTTTCATAATGTTATCACCAGCAAAGTCCATCTGGTCCTGCCAGTGACAAGAGGATTATTTCAGCTTTTTATTATGTCAGTGAGATTTCAGCATTTTAGGATTCAGCTGTCAAGCTGTTGGGGGAAAGAGGGGAAAGTTAGATTATAATTGAAACTCTGGTGGGGGAGAAATAAAGTTAATAGTTTGCCAGTAATTTTTCTACCTATATTCCCTTCTCCTAGTCCCCTCATGGTTTGTTCTTATGAAATCAGATTAGAATGCAATGACTTGATTTGTTAAGCAGGCAATGATGACAATGAGCATCTGTTTGATCCAGATTCCCATTAACACCTAGTAATGTTGTCCTTTCTTGCTATTGCTTTTATACAGAGCAGCACAGAAGCTTAACCTGTCTTCGAAGAGAAAGAAATACCATCCGCCCCTGCCACACACACACGACTTCTCTATTTATGCTACTAACTTTAGTGGCATTCTGCAGCTCTGTCCTCCCCCAGCACCACCATGCCTTCTGAGAGCTGTGTCCAAAATCAAGGACAACCCTGGCATTGGAAAGGTAACTTTGGATTTAAATTTTTAAAAATAGTTTTCTAGATAAATTTTAACAAGGCTGGAAGCTTTCAGCCTAGAATGGGGTTGGATAGGCACAAGGGAAGGGTCTTGGGATAGAGAGAAAGGGACATCCATTTAAATGTGCCTGAGAGCTGTTATCTCCTGTTGACTTTGGAAAGAGTTGGCAGACTCAGAGCAGTATCAGTGCTGGAGTGCCAGCTTCCCTGAAGCCAGTTAACATCACTGATAGCAACATTGGCAAAGGTCGTTTTGTCCTTCCCTCTATTATAGTAAGAGACAAGATTTCCTTTGTTACTGGTCAAAAATCAATGCATGGACAGGCTTCACCTTTGGCAGAAGTAGTTTCTGTGTTGCCAGCAAGTCTGAGCTGCTGGTGCTGTCTGCTTGAGGTTAAGGAGATATGTTGGGCTTTGCTTCCCTCTGCTTCATGTGTCATTGTAAATCAGGAGTAAGGAAATGAAGTAACTGGAGAGAAATAGATGCATCTCTAACTTAGGAAATACAGCATCTTTCAAATTGTAAAATTAGTGCTAATTTTATTTAAAATTAATTTAAATGCAACCCAATTATTTAGAGCTTTATTCATATTTATAACTGTTTAATCACCCACAGAGGAGAGCCTGAATACTTACTTGCAAAGGTTACAAGAGATTAGCATTTGAAGATAAAATTGAAGTATGTAATGTGCACAGGAGAGCTAAAATATGCACCTTGAATAACCATACAAATCAACATTAACATAAAGATATTTTCAGCCTAAATACCTGTAGCTGACACTGTTGCTCACAGAGAATATTCTGTATTTCTTAAGTCAATGAGTTTGTGCTAAATGGAAAACAAAGGAGTAATTTAGACTATTTTAAGCAGGTGAAAATTTACAGATGAAAATGTGGTTTCTTCTGTTTTTTTCAGTGTGTTAGGAAAGAGAATGTGATATTAAATGGTGGAATACAGCAAACCTGGTACAGTAATTCAGAGGTTCCCAGGTGGAGGAGGGTTTGCTAAGGAACATTGTTTCTATGTCTGTGTGTTAGCAGAGCCCATTTGTTGTGCCTACCTCTTCTCTGCGAGGCTTAGTACTTGGCTGTAGCACCAGGAATAACAAGGAGCATGGCATTTCTGAGGCTATTTGCCTTCAGAAGGCCTTCATAGCATGCTCATATCTCCCTGTACCTGCAGCTCAATAAAACTATCCTTGCATCACATTGCACTTGTGTGCCTGCAGCTACGTGTAGCCAACAGACTTCAGCCTTTTTCCTATGCTTCAAGGGTGGTTGGTGAAGCTTAGCAGCATGACTTGTGCCTCACTGAAAGCTCTGATGTCTTCAAACAGATCAGCAAAGTCTAATGAAGATCAAGTGCATGATCCCAGATGGCAGGAGGTTATATGTTTCTGGGTCATCAGGTCTACCTACTTTCTTCGTGAGCACAGAAGAGTGCTTTCAAAGGGAAGAGCTCTGCCAGAATGACAAGAGGCATTGAGCAGCCATGCTGCTCAGCTGTGTGAGCTTCTTCTCCAGCACTGGGATGTATATGTACTGTGCTGGCAATGTGGGTGTCATTTCTCTCCTGCCTGGCACTCTACGCCAAGATTTTCCAGACTTTATGGGTCAATATGCTACTGTTAACCCTCAAATACCTCTGTTGGTTAGCTCTCAGCTGAAAACATCATTGAAGATACTGTTTGTTTGGGCCCAGGGTTCCAGATGTATCATCCTCACCACATACTTGTTATGACAATTTGGAAGAATCCCATGCTGTGCTGGAGAGGATAAGAGCTCTCTGCTAATTGAATCAGCCCTTTAGTTCTCAAGATCTAGACCATCCAAATGGTGATGGGATGTGCTACTAGTTTTAATACCTCTCAGAAATAAAGCAACTAGGCATCTTCTCTGATCCACATTTTAAAATATGCAATACCTATTAAATGTCTTTCCTAACCCATTCCTCTTTTGCAATTTCAGAAGTGACAGTGCTTGCCCATTAAAAAAAAAAAAAAAAAAAATTCCTCAGCAATATACATTTTTATAAAAATAATGAATCAGCATAAATGATCTCTTGTATCTGAATTCGTAGAACTAGTGGTCAAAGGGAAAGTGTCAGTCCTGTAGAGGTGTTCTTTCAGTACTAAACTCTCATAGTTTCACCTCCTCTGAGCAATGTCTAGTAGGATTTTTTGGTAGTATTTCGTCCACTGTGCAGTAATATTCTCCATTATAATTTCCTCTTCACCAGCTCCTGCTGATCAAGATTTAGCCAGCTAATATCTCATTATGAGGATGATGGGAATAAAGTAATTACTTTTCTTCCTCACTACTTTAAGTATCATAGTAATTGAGAGAACAATCAGCAAACACTGGCACACATGCTGTGCTCCTCTGTTAACTTCACTCTCTCCACTTCTAACAGGCTTTACTTCACAATCCTCCTGTTTATCTTTTCCCCTGGCTTTTTCTTGTAGCCTGTGCAATAGTAAGTACAAGATACACATAGGGGACAGAATCAGTGATGGATTCTGGAGTTACTTTTTCCTACCACATCATCTGTGGCTGTAGCTCTTCTTGGTTTGTGTGATCGTTCCCAGGTCAGCAATGTCCCTTCCCCTGTTATTACTGTATGGTTATGGTTGGTTAAGCAGTTGGTCCTTTTCCTCCTTCGCCTCCAGGCTTGCTGCTGTTTTGTCTTTCATGGTTAGTTATGCTGTGGAGGACTGGCTCCTTGCTGGTTTGTGCTGTACAGGTAAGAATGTAGCAGTGCTGATGGGCTGCCTAATTCCCAACTAACTTCACCTTACTAAGCTGAGAATGACCCATTGAGGACCAGTATTTACTCTCCTCAGGGGGGTGATTTCTCTGAGCACAGATAGTTTGTCAACTTTTCATTCCCTTCTTGTCAAATGGTTTCTTTCAGAGCAGGACAGGATTCTGAAAAGAAACTTGTCTTTTCTTACTGTGAAGGGTGTGAAGCGATAAGGTTTAAGGAGAAGAGTACAAGCTGCATAAGAATGAAAAAGAGTAACACTGGAAACACATGAAGTGTCCAAGATACTTTAATGGGAGCAATGTGGCTCCCTTTATGGAAAGCTAAAGAGGTGAACGATATGTCAACTGTGAAGAAATACCATTTATTGTAAGGCCTAAATACTACAACAACTAATTATTATCTATAATGACACACTCTAGGTGGTCCCATTTCTTTTGTAAATCTGCTGAAAGCTTATGGCAAAGTACATGTTGAAACCTTTACATTGAGCATTATGATTTGCTTTCTCTATTTCCCCTGCAATGGTCATTCTTAACATTTTTTCCCTCACTGATGCTCAAGATTGTTTTTTAGCTGGTATTCAATACATTTTAAGAGCCACAGGAATAGAATGTGGAAAATGTGATGTCACTTTGAGGCCAAAAGGGAAAGGCTCCAGAGGGAATCTAGAAGTCTAGTGTTGTAAGGCTGACTTTCAGACCAGGCAACCAGTCAAAGTAGATGAAACAATAATAAAGCTAGAAATTAGTAGGCAGGGATTAATATGATATAGTAGGGAATAGCTGATGAAGCTTTTACAAGTGGAACATGTTGGCATTCTTGAAGAGTCAGAGAGCATTTGAATAGGGTTGATCAAGTGTATTTGGGTTTTGAAAAAGCTTTTGATGAGTGCCCTGACCTAGATTTCTTAAAAGAAACCCTAAGCTGTCACCTATTCTCTAGTGGTTTAATAACTGATAGGAAATGAGTGCAGATTTCACACTGAATCAGAATTAGCAATGGTGTCATATGGAGATCCATGCTGTTTGGTGTCTTCCTAAATGGTTTGGATGAGGTGGTGAAGATGCATATTCATAGCAGCCAAAGCTAAAACTGACTCCAAGGACTTGGAAAAGGATGTCATGACACTGAAGTTACTGGGTGGATAAAGAGGCAGATGAACTTTCCTATTGATTAACACGTAGTGTACATATGAAAAGGAGCTCTAACTATGCATGCACAAACAATAAGCTGTAAGGAAAGCAGGCATGACTGTAACCCATTTTACCAGCCATCATGGAAGCTACAGCATTAGGGTTTTTATCATGAGTCTCAGCTTCTAAAGAAATATTTTATTGACTGTTCAGGAGCCAGGAAGGTTAAACGTCTTTAGTTTTAGGGGCTCTCTAACAGAAAGTGATATAAATGCAAGTTCCCCTTCAGGCTCATAATGCTTAAATAACAAATCACTCTGATTTTTATTTTTTTTTTTTTAATTTTTTTTTTAAATATCCTTCTTCCTTGAGGTAATATCTTAAAATAACTTTACATTTCTTTCTTTCTACCATTCTATTAAAGATTTCCTCTCCTTCCCTATGTATTTATCTCTAAATTACCTTCTCAGAGGGGAGCTATTGCTGTGGCTGAGGGAATGACTGAATCTTAAGACCCCAGCATGCAGAGAAGCAGCAGCAGTACCTGTTTTGCTGCTGATACAGACCTGGACCCCAGTAAGCCTAAAACTTTGGAAAAAAGACCTCACCAAACAAATTAACATCCATACCTGGAACTTTGCTTTCTTTATTAGATGAGGGCTTTCAAAGCTGCCCTACCATGACCACTGGCCTATCCAGCCGAAGAAACTGTGGTGTCTAGAATTGGACTGATCCTGTCACTGGTTGTTGGACCTTATCTTGAACTTGTGAGCTCAATAGACATTTGGGCAAGGGAAGCAGCTTGAATTCTTGCCTTTTTTTTTTTTTTTTTTTTTTTTTTTTGGTTGCATGATTATAGTAAATAGTATAGTAACCATGCTTTGTGAGAACTGCAGGAGGAGGCAGGAATGTGAAAAGATGGTGCTGGCCAGTTCTTGCACGTGAACTCAGTTACTGATTATTTGAGCCCCAGATCTAAATTTGTTCTTAGTTTCACATCATCATTTCCATGCATATCATACAGTTCTGTTGTGGTGAAATTGCTATATGGCTTTTATGGTTGAATACATTTGTTGTTAAGAGATTTAGTACAGCAGAGAGCCTGTAGTATCTTTTGCAATTTCTGTTTATAATTTCTCATTGTTTTAATTACTTGGAAGGTGGGAAATAAATGTCTTACTGTTTTCTTTTACATTTCACAAATACCAATTTTACCTCTTACGATAATTTCAATAGGAGCGTATGGACTTGTCCTGTGATACAAATCTTTAATTAAGCTTTTTGCTTAATTTTCCTTTAAGAGTGCAAAAAGTTTTACACTTTCACAGGTGCTTGCAGGGTTTGTCACTATTTATTTAGGATTGCTAAGCATGGAGAAGTTTTTTAAAAATACTAAATTTAGAACTATAGGTCTGTCTGGGACCAATGTTTCATATAATCAACAATATAAACAAACTCTCTTGCACAAAGGAAAAGCCTACTACCAATTCAAATGGATACTGAAAGGCATTTTGCTTACTACTGATCAATGTTATGTAGCAAATTTCATACCTTTCTCTTGAATGTGCCAAAAACATCAGAGTCCAAATCATTTAGCTGAATCCTGCTTAAAAGGCAATGATCCAGTACAGTATGATTCTTGTAACTGAATCATTTTTGTGGTCTCTCTGGGTGTTATTAAATTTAATGTCTAGAATAGTAGGAAAGACGTCTGAAAGCCATTTAATATTGTCACTGGAAAGAAGTTAGATTACGCTCAATTTTTGACATTAATGTGCTACTTAAGATAATTTATCATATTGTGGTATTAAAAAAGACATCCTTTTTACAGTGGCTGCTGTGTAGCATTCTAATTTGCTATTTCTCTTTAGCATGGTAGGAAGCCTTTTTCATGCAAATTTTTTTTTTTCCTGGTGTTCTGTTCAGCTCATTCTTTACAATACTGCATCACTTACAACAGCAACTTTAAGTGCTTGTCTCTTTCAAGGATCCTGTCAATTTTTTATGTTAGAATGACAGAATCCTGCTATGTGAGACAATTGAAGTGGAGTGTTTAAAGAGAACCTGAATTGTCAGACGATGTTTCTTGGACAGGTATATACATGCTGGTCTCCATTTACGTGTTTTAGACATTTACTTTCATTTATGCTTTACCAAGCCATAGCTAAGGTACTACTAATATGATTTACAGATCATGCAGGGTCTTCCTAAGTGTGCTATATGTCCCATTCACTGGTTCTTACGATGGTTTGATGATGGATAACAAATAGGTACTTAATTTTGTCATCTTTATTGCTGCTTGTTTCCTAATGACAAGAGTGTTATTTCTCATATAAATCATGTATCATACTAAGTACTCTTTTATCGATGTACATAGTCCTGTGTCATCCAAGGTACATACATCCCAGACAAAATGCCTTGAACTGCTTAAATAAAGATGTGTAAAAATTAGATTAAAAATGCATAAATTTGCCTGCTTAGCTTTCACATATAAAAATGAAACCATTTTCTTCAAGTCTTTTGGGAGTAGAGAATCAGCTCTCTAATAGAGCACAATATAGTAGTGGGTTTTTTTGTTGTGTGGTGGGGTTTTTTTATTTATTTATTTATTTATTTATTTTTATTCTCCTATGGGAGGTAGATGGTCTATGCTAGCATGGCAATTTTGCATATAAATATGCCATCCACTGGTAGTGGCAGTATATGAAAGGCTTGTAAGAACTTCCCACAGTAAACCATTTTAGCAAGGATTATATATCTGTCAGTTACAATTAAATCCATGAAAAATATTGGCTCTGAACTAGGACTTCTGTAACTTGATTTACACTGTAGTTGAAATACAAGTGATTTCGTCCGAAAGCAGTCTTTATTCAACTGAATGTGAATTCTTTGTTATTTCTTGCTGAAAAATCTTAATTCAGAATGGTAGATGTCTAAACATAGTTACTTAATTAACCTGCTGTTATATGCTGTTTTGTGAACATTGGATAAAATTAACTTCCTGGCTGCATGATGCCTGTCAAGGATGTGTGTTTCCAGGGAACATTTAGTGTCCGTTCAAATCTGATATAATGACACTTATTGCTAGAGACCAAATTGCTTGTTCATTTAGGGATTATGATACTGCTGTAATGCAGAATATGACCAGCATTTTTAGAATGGATTCCAGTATAGTGCCAGCACTTTCCCAAAATATAGACAGATAAAATCAGAGTTTATTTTAGTAAAAAAGACTCAAGCACATGTATTTTAAAAATTTTATGTGCTTTCTAATTCATTCCTTTTTCTTTCTCATTCTGTTTAATTTGAAACTTGACAACTATATAAGCATGAAATGCTGAACATTGCACATCTTTTGATTTCAAAGGAGGTACCATATGTTGCAGATATGTCTGTGCTAACATACTTGGCTGGGTCAGGGTCTTAATTCCCTCAGAATTCAAAATGCCATAGAGTTTAGTCATTACTTAGTGAATTAGTGGAGTCTTCTCTGTCTACATGTCTGCCTCAAATTAAACCATGTCGAGTATTTGGTACCTTTCACTCCACTGAAAATGAACAAGCAGCTTTCTGAGTTTATATATAGTCTTTTTTGCATTCATTGTCTAAAATATGTAGAAGTCCATAATAGTCTTAGGTAAAGATGAAAATCATTTAGTGTGAAACCATCCTTCCCCTTTCTTTGGTCTCAGAGCCAATAGCCATTCCATCTCTTTTGATTATGGCATAATAATCAATGTGAAACTGACTGTCTCAGTCTTGTGGCTGTTTCTGTCTAAAACTGTGTAGGATTCTGTCATTCTCTCTTATCACTGGCTCTATTCTGTACAAATTCAGCCTTGGACATGATTTCTTCTGAGATGACACACGCCTCACTGCTTTTTGAGGAGTTTTGTGTGTGTTTGACGCATGGCTTTGCTTTAGCTTCATTCAGTTCGGCATATCCAAAATATATGGGCTATATTAGACAAAACTGCTAGCTTGCCTCTGGCCATCAGTCTCCCATTCATGTCTTGCTGTCAGAGTGTTGCTTTGAAATTTGAGGTTCACAGCTTTTTGGTCTGTCTTTTACTTTTTCCAAACCTCCTTTCTGGCATTGACATATGCTTGGTGTTCTGCACTATCTTGACCAGTCTTGAAGCCAGTGTTAAGGTTAGAATTGTTAATTATACATCTAGATTTGACTTTCATAAGGGTCAAAGATGTCAAGGTCTATAGTTATGGCTCAAGGTTCCAATAAATTACTGTTATTTGTCTGTACTGTATGGATCTGTGGTTCTCTTGTGGTCTCATCAAATGATTCTAAAACTGTATAGAGTTCAGCCCCAGAATCCTCCACATAGCCATTGTCCTTCACACAGGGTACTGTTTTCTCCTCTCTGTTGTTTTGTGGTGGGTGTTTTTTTTTTTTTTTTTTTTTTTTTTTTGTTGGTGTTTTTT